>JASDQU010244901.1:48199-59014 GCA_032191745.1 Picea mariana
CTCAAATCACTTAGTGAATCGGAAAGCAAGTTGTTAGGTAATAATGGACGATTGCGACCTATTTTGCAATAAAACAACATAGGATCTTGTGATCTTATGTGTGCACACATTGAAGAGTATGTGTGTGCATGCATTGAAGAGTGTGCATGTGTTCAAAACATCGACTTGGCACTGAGTTGGTAGCCTACATGGTGGTTTGGGGAATGGTGAGGCTATAAGTTCATGGGTTCTTAAGAATGTAAGGGTTCTTAAGAATGTAAGCACACTTATGTGTACACATTACCATGTATTAGATTGCTATTTTTTCGATCATCAATTACATGTCCCAAAATAATTGAAAATATAAATTATTTTCAAATATTAATATACTTTACTTTTAATAATATAAAATATAATTTTATAAAATTTATTTTAATTAACAAAAACCATAATCATTCAAATTTTCATTTCATAATCATTCAAATTTTCATTTCTATTATATGAAAATTTAAAAATTAAATATTTTAATCCTTGTAAAATAAACTTGGGTAACCTTATTACAAGATGATGAGAACACCATCATCATATAAACATATAATTTACATTTTTTATTTTTTAAATTAATCCAGTTAAGATTCGTCAAGCTACATTTTTTCCTCATTTATAAAACCCGATGAAACTTGCCACTTTTCTACATTTGAAATTGGTATCACATTATTAAAGTAAAAATCAACTTTGAATGGTTAATCAACGTCACGGATGTCACGGTCTAAGGATAAGACAAAATCGGAATCCAGGCTGGCTGTCATTCAGAAAAAGTATAAATAATACATACATTTCAGAATCGAAATCCGTCAAGACTTGTTTTATGTTAATGCCCTTCACGGCACATGAATGTCTCCGTCATGATTAGGTTTATATGCAGGATTTTTTAAATTGTTAATGATTTTCGAAAAGTAGTAAATGAATAAGTAGATAAATATAATTTTTTAAATAAGAAAAATTTAGTTTGGATTTATTATTATTATTTTTTAAATAGTTAATTAAATGATTTGAATTCTAGTTAAATATTTTGAAAATAAAATTTTATAATTAAAATCTTTATTAATTATTAAAAAATATTAAAAAATTAAAATAAATAAATTTATCGACATATTAATTTTGAATATTCAAATTACTCTTCATATAATATTTAAAATCTTAGTTTATTATTATTTATTAGATTACTTTACTTAATAGGTAACTTGTATTTGAAAATGAAATAAAAATAAAGGTTGTACTCGATTATTTAGAAAATAACAAATTGAGAATTAAGACCAAATTGCTACTTTTAATTTCTCCAACCCTAACTTTCTGCCCTGCGCTACCATACAGAAAATCTTCATTTGATTGTAAGTATTTATTGGCCACATAATATCGTTCCTCTTGATTAACCACATGCGCAGAATAGAATGATTTATTGGTTTGTCTATGCACATATTCTGCACTGTCCGATGGCAATCAGAATCCCAGAGAATATGAACTTCCATGGAAGAGATTCTGCACGCCCTCTCCTGATCGGCCAAACTATTAAGCTGCTCTACTTAATTATTGTTGTTCCGGCCTTCATCAATATTACTCTCCATGGACGGATTTGCAACGCAGTGACAGAGACGCCGCCAACTAGATGCGAGAGCGGCAGCTATCTACAAGGCAGTACGTTTGAACGCAATCTTCAAAGTCTCTTTGATAGTCTTGTTCAAGGGGTGAACCAAACTGGGTTTAACAGCTCTGTGTATGGCGAAAGTCCTGACAGAATATATGGCCTCTTCCAGTGCAGGGCAGACATGACAGTCGACCAGTGCTACACTTGTTGGACATTGGCAACGACTACCATCCAACAACAATGTGGGAGAACCGTTGGCTCTCGTACTTGGCCTTTTCACTGCTTCTTACGTTATCAAAACTATAGTTTCATCGGAAAACTGGACACAGCTAATGTTAATAACGCTGAGGGCTTCGGGGGGGACACTGGTGTCTTTATCCCGACTGACTTTCTAGTGGCTGCTCAGAATCTCTTAAACAAATTGTCAGGTGAAGCAGCATCTCAAACGAATCGATCTGCTTTCGGTACAGCTCTAGACTCCTTCTCTCAAACGATTTACGGTCTGGCCCAGTGCACCAGAGATTTAACTACTGCGGACTGCACAACATGTCTATTATATGCAATCAACGCAATATTCACATCTGATCTGACTCCGGGAGTTCAGTATTGGAGTCGAAGCTGCATACTTCGTTATGAAATATATCCTTTCTTTAATTCGTCTGTGCTTCCACCGGCCCCTGCCGAAGGACCAGCTAATAGTACACAGATCAAGTCTTCAGACAAGAGAACACACATAATTTTAGGTGTTGTGGGTGGCTTGGCTCTCGTGTTAATCATATGCGCGTTCGTAACTGGGAGAAGACTGAAGTCTGCCATATTTCGAAGGGGATACGAAGGTATTGCTGCCGCATCATTATATGAACCATGTTATTGAAAGCTACCACATAGTCATCTAAACTCGGGGTTTGATCGAGTTTTCGATATATTTTTAGATTTATTACACCTTTAGATTTAGATATGCTTTTAACCAAAAACAAGTAGAGATGATGTTATTAGTTTGGAATTATAAAGTTCAAGCAAGGAAAAATACGCAAGGGTTCTATTTAAAGCCCACCATGTTGTTAGAGCCATTCTCAAACAAACACCAGCTTTAGTGCTGTAGATTCCAATAGAATCTTAAATTTCCAAAACATAAACCAGGATAAGAGATGTGAAAAATATCCTTTTAACAAATTCTATTAGTTATGGACTTGCTTCTTTCTGTAAGTTTGATCAGTTTCTATTAAAACCAAGGGGTTTGATCACCTCTAGCGGAAAACCAGGCTGTGCATATGATTGTACACAGCCTTATATGGGTGTGAGTGACCATATTCAATAGACTTCAAGATTTATTAGACCGTTACACCAAGCCATTTCCAAATATGATATGATGAATCATGACGGATAACATACGATACAATCCAATAGTATGCAGTTTAGCACTGTCCGCGTGATTAAATTATTAATGAAAATTGTTTTTTAACAGCAAGTCTCCTCTGTTGATCGGAGTACTTAGTAGTGGCCGCGTGAATGAAATGCTCGTTCTTATATTTTCAGACTTTAGTCTTGGTAAATCTCGTCATACATCTTCCATGGTAAAAATAAATAAAATTCAATTTTTGTTTTTATAATTCTGTAAATTTTCATTATACAGATGATGACGAAGAAAGCACACTTATCAGTCGTGATCGACAAATAGTATATACAATGGAAACATTACTAACTGCTACGAAAAACTTTCATGATGATCACAAGCTCGGAGAGGGAGGCTTTGGCCCTGTATACAAGGTAACATAGGCTGACAAACCTACCAGTAGTCATCTTTACAATCTTAAATTATGGTAATATGCAGGGTGCTCTCATCGCACCATTGACCGTCGGATGTAGATTACTAGCTTGAAAACAAATATATTGTAGGAAGACAAATTAAGCTTTAATACTTTACAAAAGTTTCATAAGGTTTCCTTGTTTTAATCTCAGGGAACTACTCAGGATGGAAAAGAAATAGCCGTGAAAAGGCTGTCCTTACAATCTATGCAAGGAAGGAGAGAATTTCTCAATGAAGTTAAACTTGTGGCTAAAATTCAACATAGAAATCTTGTGAACTTACTAGGCTGTTGCGCAGAAGGATCAGAAAGGTTGCTTGTTTATGAGTACTTACCCAACAAAAGCCTTGATCAAATCCTATTCGGTGAGTGACTTCCATTTTATTATTCAAGTCGAGAGAAAACATTAATGTTTGAAGAACACTTCTAACTATTGGCATACCCAGATACGGATCCAAACAAACGCAAAAAGCTTGATTGGTTGATGCGTTACAACATCATAATGGGAGTAGCTCGTGGGCTTCTCTATCTTCACCAGGATTCTCAACTGCGGATTATTCATCGGGACATTAAAGCAAGCAACGTGTTGTTGGACGAAAAACTGAATCCTAAGATAGCAGATTTCGGCTTAGCAAGACTTTTCCCTGAAGACGAAACTCACGTCAGAACAAGAGTTGCTGGAACTTAGTAAGATTTAACCATCATCGCTCTCACACACTGTCAATGCATATGTTTTACTCTATGCTGATTTCATTTCTAGGGGAATTTTAGTATTGTAACTGAAACTTTATGCCATCTTTGTTTTGTTTTGTTTTTGGCGACTTAAGCATTCTCAGTTAAACTTTTACGTTCTAAGATCTACGACCACAGTTTGCTTTGCAAATAACTTATCCTTACCTAGTTCTATCTTTTATCCTCATTATATAATCTTTGACATTTTACATTGGATATGCAGCGGGTATATGCCACCAGAGTATGCTATGCAGGGGCAATTATCTGTAAAAACTGACGTCTATAGCTTTGGCGTTCTTCTTCTGGAAATTATTGCAGGAAGGAAGAACACGGATTACAATTTGTCACCTGAAATGCAGATTCTTTTAGGATGGGTGAGATACTGTTTCTGTTGTATCCCCAACTGAGCGTATTTGCGTTAACTAGACCATGTTCTTTAGTTCATCCATAAACCGTTTAGGGAAGTATGCTATCACGAATTGCACTGTCCATGGTGTATATATCTGATCAGAATGACGAAGCCGTTGTGATTGTGCAGGTATGGAGATCATACCATGAAGAAAATATCGTGCAAATGATTGATCCAGCAATAATTGAAACGTGCGATGAGAAACAAGCGTGGAGATGCATTCAGGTTGGTCTTTTGTGTACACAAGCCGACTCCCATCTTCGTCCACCGATGTCTGCAGTAACCTCGATGCTTTCAACAGATTCCGTGACGTACTTACCGGATCCCACAAAGCCTGCTTTTGTGAATTCTTATGTTTCCCAAACCACCAATATCACCAGTTCAGGGTTGTCACATGCGTCTGCAACCGCTCACGTTCCAATTCCTGCATCTAACGCCAATGCTTCCATTTCTGATTTGGAACCCAGGTAATGCAAAATCTGCAGTTCAAATAAGAGATTCATTACTGACTTGGTATCCATGTAATCAAGCTGCAGTTCAAGTAAGAGAAAGATATTTTTTTGTCTTGGAAATAGTAGTTGTTTTTGTTATTCAGTTTTGAATCAAAAACAATTTTCCAATATATATATAGGTTCTAATCTATTACAACATAATCATTACAACATTTATGTCATTATGAGAATTGAAACCATGTTATATGTAATACATATAATATATATATGCTCCAATCTATTACAACATAATCATTATGATTTTTATTTATGTCATTATGAGAATTGAAACTAAGTGGATAGAGAAAATAACAATCATTCTTCACAACCATCCAATTTACACTCAATTAACTTTTTTATTATATTTATTAATTTATAAGAATGAGGAGTTTAAAATTTTTGCAGTTGTTTTTGCTATTCAATTTTGAATCAAAGATAATTTTCCAATATATATAGGCTCCAATCTATTACAACATAATCATTACGACATTTATGTCATTATGAGAATTGAAACCATGTTTTATGTAATACATATAACATATATATGCTCCAATCTATTACAACATAATCATTATGACCTTTATTTATGTCATTATGATAATTGAAACTATGTGAATAGAGAGAATAACAATCATTCTTCACAACCGTCCAATTTACACTCAATTAACAACTTTATTATATTTATTAATTTAAGAATGAGGAGTTTGAAATTTTTATGTTTACATGATTTTTGATATAAATGTTTGTTGATTTTGAGAATCTACTGTATATCGATATCAATGAGGTTTATTAGATTAATAAGTTTAATATGATAATTAAAGGGAATTAAATTAAATATTAATATTAATGAGGTTTATTAGACTAATAAGTTTAATATAATTACTAAAGGGAATTAAATTATTTTTTTTTTACATTTCAATATGGCCCAAACTAAAGGTCAGCGGAGGCGGCTGGATGGTAAAGTCGTTCTTGCAACGAAGGTCAGGTCTTGTGCTCAAACCTGAGCAAAGACGTGGTCTAGCTGCAGAAAACTTAACTGGGCCAAGCCCGCAAGAAGATAAAAAAAAGGTAATTAAGTTGTGAAATTTGGAAAAGTTTTATATGGTAATTTTAATGTTAAAAATATTCATCTAGTTATTTATCTTTATAGTGTTGGAAAAATAGTTTTGATTTTTTATCTTTATAATGTTGAAAAAATAGTTTTAATTAAACAATTAAAAATATATAAAATCTTTATAATATTTCAACTTCTTTTTATATAATTTCATTGTTAGATTTTATTTTAAATTTTACAAAGAAAAAATAATACTTTAGTAGAGTTATATGATTGTTAACATAAAAAAAATTGTAAGTAAATTTTTTTATTAAAACTAATTAAATAGTTTGTAAAAAAAAAACGCTTTACCCATATCAAAATATAAAATAAAACGCTATAATTGACGTTACCCATATCAAAATATAAAATAAAATGCTATAATTGGAGAGTGCAATTACAAAGTGGAAAGAATATTATTAAGCTAATTGATTGAAAGAATAACTTCATGAATGATATTAAAAATGAAATTTAAATAATGAATAATTAAAGTATAAATAAAAAAGAAATGAATTTATTTATTAAATCTACTACTTTAAAATATTATTTCCTTACCTGTCTCCATCACCTTACAGAGTAAATGTCTAAATCTTGGAATATCCCAGTTTTATCATCTAAAAGCTATGACTATTCCTAAATAGGAAAGAAGTTTGAATGAAAAAAATCCCCTCCATGAGATAGCACATCACATAAAGGATAAAGAAAGCTTTATCAATTCTTAGGGAAATAAATAGAGTATCTCACCTAACTTGGAAGAATGATGAGGCCCGGCTTCCTATGGGAGTTTAATTTTTTTTTTTTTAATAAAGTCATAAAATTTGTATTTTTTTTTTTAGAAATATCATGGATTGGATACTCATATAGACTTAGGACTTGCAAAATAAAATTTATACGGGTTGATTTGGAGGTGGAAAAAAAAGTATTAAACACAATTTTATGACATTTATATCAAAAAATAATAAGCATGTTACATTTTGCTGGAAATATATGTGTGTGTGTGTGAAATATGATATCTCAAATTTAAATGAGTGATTTATCTCAAATTTAATTTTAAAAATGACCAATCAGAAAAAAATATGTATCAGGAAAAAAAAAGAATTGAAATAATCTAGGAGCACATAAATATAAAATGAGACAAAAAAATAGTTTTATTTGGAATATATCAAAAAATAATAGTTTGTTACATATTCTTGGAAATTTAAATGCATTTCTCATATAGATTGGGATTGGGGCTCCCGCCGACCATAAGAGAAAATATGTACAAGAAATAGGACTCCGGAAAGAAGAATTTGGAGACGGTAGACTGTAATACCTGAAAAATAGAAATGGGAAGATATCAGTCTTTGGGTAGAGATTTCTATTCAGAGAAGGTGGAATAACTGGATTGATAAACAAAGGAAAATCAATATAGACTTACAACAATGGTACATATACGTATTTTTTCTATTTGCTTGTTGATGCTTTTTCATGTTGGATTTAGTCGTCGACCCACTTGACTAACTGGATTGATGAAAAAAAGACTTATAACGATGTTCCATATAAGTATTTTTGCTATTTTCTTGCTGATGCCTTTTCCTGTTGGATTTCGTCGGCGACCCTCTTCAAGTTTGTTTCGATGAATTCTTCAATGTATCTTCTCAAGGGGGCGACGTTGATGTCATTTCATATTTTAATGCTGAAAAACTCATTTTCTAATTCACGTAGATCAATATAAAGATTAGACAGAGCTTGATGAATGTCTCCATTTTGTACCGAATAACGGACTAGCCAGTTGTCCACGTGATCTTCTTGATATACAAGAATCCTATAAATTTTTTCTAAAGACAACGCCTTAAAATTATCAACTTGTTTATCGAAAGCTTCCTTGGTTAACGCCAATGAGTTGACAATTAAGCTGGGGTCCTGGAACTCATTGGTCCTTCCGGCTAAGTCTATTTTGGTGAACTTTGTGAATATTGTTTCTTTCTTTGATATTGCTTGCTCCCATGATTGGACGATGAGATACAGGTTCTTCACCTTCTCTTTCCAACGTGATTCTAATTGAGTGAGCCATTTTTTGGAGGGGAGATCATGTTGTATTTTTGTCGTGTCTGCCATGTTGTTGACATGAAAGGCAAAAGGGATGACCGTGTCCAAATAGAAAGTTTCTTCATTTTTTAAATCCGCCTGCAGAAGTTCGAGCAATTTATGTGCCCTACTTCCCAAGAAATCCATATTTTGTGATGTTTCCTAAGCCTTATTAATTAGTTCCATTATTTTCTTGATATTTTTCTCCACATATCCTCTACACGATGTAAGGAAGCTGGAGGAGCCTTTTAGCATTGCTGTAGGGGTGCAGGGAGTCGCAGACATGGCTATTTCCAAAGGACTACCAAGCAATGGCATAAGAATCAAAGCTTCCTCTAATTCCTTGATCTGGTTCTTTAGTCTGGCATTCTCATCCTCAATGAATCCAATGGAATTATGAAGAGCATCTCTGGTTGCTCTGTGAATTCCAGAGATTTGGGACGACTGCATATTGGTAAGGTCAACTTTTGAACGATGTTTTCTTCTCTTATTTTTTACATCTCTCTTTTCAATAATTAATTTTTTAGATTAGCTTTCGAAAGAAACACTCTGGAATACGAAGGATTCATCTATGTCAAAAATTTCGGTATCAACTATGTGCATTGGGTAGCTATGGTGAATCGCATCTCTTGACTAATCAAGGTTGCAAAATATTCTATCTAGATCAACGTCAAGATCCATGTTTTCACTCTCAATTTCGGGCTCCTCCGCCTCCCCTACAATTCTTTTTCCCTTCTTCTACACAAGAAGCTTGTGAGAACTATCAATTTTAGGATGAACCTCGTCTGTTTGAAGAAATTTGGGTTGCTTTGTTATTGTGGCAGGCCGTTGGAGTGATGCTTTGTTACTATGGTGGTTCTGGTCCTCAGGCCCAAAGATGTTCACTGTATCTGTAGAGAAACGTTTGTTTGCTCCAGATGATGGTTGAAATGAACAAAAGGGGGGATAATATATCCACTCGAAAATGTTGGTTCAATGCATGCGAATGGAAAATCTCCTCGAGCTCTTTGCTCATTAATGACAATCTTTATGTGTGTTGTATGCTTAATTATTGCATACTTAGAAGTGCGAAGGTGGCGGTTACGGTGAAGAACATTTAAGGATTAGAGGTTTCGTGAACAAACCAAGCCAATGATGTGCGAATGACATTCCATGGTATTTGAAATGAACACTCGAAAGGGATAACAAAAGCCTCCGCAAATATTGGTTTAATGCGCATTAATGGCAAATATTCTCGAGCCTTTCGCTCATCAATGACAATTTACACGGTCCCTTCATGATGAGTTGTTAGCATTACAGATTTAGAAACAAGATATATATATATACACATTATTTTTTATTATAGACAGGTGCAAAGGTGACGGAGACGGGTAAGAGCAAGCAAGGAAGGAATGGCCAAGTTTGAAAAATGGTCAGATGGGCTTCAAAATACATTTACAGGAGATAATGAGGATAGGTGAGTGTCCAACGACGAAATTGCATGAGTGGGAATTTTTTACTGCAAAATGCGTAAAACGGAAGAGGGCATGATGGTGCAGTTCAACGAATGGTTTTTATATTGTGGAATTGTGAGAAAGTAGCTAAGTATGGAATAGGGAAATGTCGATTGGGATCGTTTTTGGAACTAGGGTTTGAAGATTTCGTGAACCCCGCGAATGACATTCCAATTCTCAGTAGAGACGAGGACGAACAATCGTGTCATACAAACAACACCCAGAGTTCTACGATATACAGACTGACAGGCGGACTTATGGTGTGGCTGAGATTTTATAGAGCATGTACACTCTTTGGATTGCAGGTTCTTGGGATGGCGAGCTCAAAATTGGGCCTCTATTGCTCTGTGCCTTGCAAATAGTACCCAGACTTCTGCGATATACAAATTGAGAAGTGGACTTGCGGGCTCAACATTGCTCTTCTACTGTTCTGTGTCCTCGAAACAACACTCAGAGTTCCGCGATATACAAATTGACATACAGACTCCAGGGCGTTGATATTGTACAATTTAAATTTTGATATTGTACAATTTAATTGGCTGGTTGAACATTGCACTTCTCTTGGCCTGTGTCCTCCAAACAACACTTGGAGTTTCGCGATATACAAATTGAAAGATGAACTTCCATACTTAGCCACTTTTTAGATTGCGGGTTCTCGGGTTGGCGGGCTCAAAATTGGGCCTCTATTGTTCCGTTTCCTACAAATAGCACCAAGAGTTCCGCGATATACAAATTGACAGACGGATTCTAGGACTAGCGGGCTCAAGATTGTGATTGTCTACATGTATAACATATAACATATATGCTATATATCTAACATTATCTAAAAACATTATTTTCAAGTACTAAATTATGAATATTAAATATTGATATTGTACAATTTAATTAAACAAAATTATCAAATGAGTCGCAATCTTCAAGTCCGGGTCCAATTGTAGATCATCGAAGTTTTAGGCGCAAGATCTATACCGTGCACATGGGGCATGAGAGCTCGATTGCGCCGACAAAGGAACCTGCGGCCATGAAATTCGCGAACTATGAAAATGAATGGCGGTCGGTTGGACTCGTGATGTAGAGATATAGATGGACATGAAAGCTTCC
>JASDQU010244901.1:127559-150548 GCA_032191745.1 Picea mariana
TGAGACAACCGCCTATTACATCAAAAATGTATTTTTCTCTCAATTTTGTAATAAGCCAATCCCAACCATGGTTGTTATAGCCATTTGGTTTCAAAATGAAGCCCAAGTATTTAAAGCGAGCATCCAAATCCAAATTTGTGTATGAGAACAAATGTCTCACAAAACCTTGTATCTCTTCATTTATATTATTGAAATTAATTTCCATTCTTGTAGCCTTGCAATACAAATGAAGCATCTCCTACAACTTTTCCCTTCAATCATAGAGCCATTAGTAAAAAGTAATACATCATATACAAATAAAATATGAGTAAGGTGTTCTTCCCCTCCAATCCTAATCCCTTTAATAACTCTATAATTTTATTTTGTCTTCTTGAATGTCTCTACTGAGTCCCTCTGCCTCTAGTAAGAATAAACAGGGAAACAAAGGGCATCCTTACCTTAGTCCTCTTGTCAGAGTGAAGAAGGAAGAGGCAGACCTGTTAATAAGTACAACAAATGAAAAAATGGAAACACAATCCATTATCCAATCGACAACATCCAGTTTGAAAACCAATTTGTATCAACAAAAGCCTTAAGTATAACCAACATGACCTATCATATGTCTTGGAAAGATCTAGTTTTAAAACCATGAAATACAACTTTTTTTATCTAATAGAGTGAAGACCTTGTTGTGCAAATCCAATAGCTTCATGGATCTGTCTCCCTTCCAGAAAACTAAATTGTTATGGGGAAATTGTATCAAAGAGGATCTTCTTCAGTCTAATAGCCAACACCTTCGAAATGATCTTATAAATGCACTTACAGAGCGAGATAGGTCTAAAGTCATCAAATGTTGCAAGCTTATCAACCTTTGGAATCAAGGCAACAAATGTTGAGTTGAATGATCCTAGAATCTTTCCAGAATCCCTGACCTCCTCCACCACCCTTAATAATTCATCAACTAATAATTCAAAGAAGTCCAAATAGAATTCAACTGTCCAACCATTAGGCCAAGAAATTTGTCCTTCTTAAATGTGGAAAGGAAAAGCAATAACTCATTCTTAGATATCACCTCATATATATCATTGTTTTCCTCTTTATTCACCAATCAAAGAAAGTATGAATCCAATTTAATAATCTCTTCAATGTTGACTCCTGGTAGCTCTTTGTAGATATTACCAAAATGTTTCACACCTAAATCTTCCAAGTCCTTAAAATTCTAACAACAACCCCTTCCATGTTTATCATCTCCCAAATGGTATTATCGTTTTTCGGATGGTTAGAAAATGTATGAAAACATTTTGTATTTTCCTCCCCTATTCCAACTTGGTATCCCTACTTTTCAATCTCTATTTAGCTTCTTTGTCTTCCAAAAATTTCCTTTTCTTGTATTCTAAATGTTTCAATCTAGCCAAGTCAACATCCCCAAAAATTCCAGTTGCGTTATTCCTAAAAATATCACCTATCTCAAGTTCAATCTCCTTTATATTTTTGTCTCTTTTCATGTGTCTTTCACCCGCCCAAGCAACAACCTTCTCTTCTACATATTTTAGAAAAACAACAAATTGTTCACTTGCAAAACTTCTACAGTTTTGGTTGTAACACCTCCAATCTTGCCTCCCAATCTCTTGGAATTCTTCCTCATGTAACCAATTTGAATTGAATTTGAAAGGACTCCCTAGTTTTTGGATACCATTTTCCAATTGTGAGAAAACCGGGGAATGGTTTGCATACCTACCATCCCCAATCCATGACATGTACCTGTTCACTTGTTACAAATGGAGTTGATACCAAGAACCCATCAAGTCTTTTTGACATTGCTTCTCTCCCTACCCTATTATTGCACCAGGTTGGTTTAAGAGTGATTGGATCTACATCAATTAAGCCAACCCTTTCTATTTGATGTAAAAATAAATTTGCCAACTTATCCACTTTGGTAGTGTCACCTCACACTTTTGATATATTTACAGTAAAATTTAAATCCCCACCAATAATCAATCACCCTGCATCCACCACTTGAAGATTGAAAATCCTATCCATGAATTCTACTTGTCCTCATAAGCTCCATATACATTTAATATAGTAAAATATTGGTCCAAACTTTTACTATACAACTCTGTGCATAAACCTGGAATAACAATGAAAGAGTTTGTTGGACATAAATTATGGTTCCAACCTGTAACAAGTCCCTAGAGAGTCCACATGAATCAATGGAGGAAAGTTTCCAATCCTTGAATCTCCTTTTGGGCCTTCCACAATGGCAGACCGACTACTCACAATTTCCTAGAGAAAAATTATATCTGGTTCTTCGACTTCTACTAATCTAGTTAGGGCTAGGTTTTTAGGATGCCTTCTCAAACCCCTAATCTTAGCAGAAAGGATAGTCAAAACACCCTTAGGGGTCTATCTAGATTTAAGTATACCAGTGATGGGTCACTTGTTAGGATATTTAGACACTTAAGAGTTAGTTAAGATCTACTTGGTCTAATGTGTCGTTAGGTAAAAGTATGTTTCTTAGTGTGCTTTTTTTGTATGCATTAGTATGCATTTGTAGTTAGAAAATACGATGGTCACGATATGTTCCGGACATAGAGTGATCTGACAGGTCATATTCTCCTCAATCTTGACAGCCATTGATTCGTGGCTTAACACCCGATTGGTCCACGATATCTATTTAAAGAGCATGGAGGGTCGTTTGCCAAAGATCGATTGTGAGAAACTCTTGTTAAACAATACACTATGTTTTGCTAGACCATTTGGTTAAAATTTTCCTTATTAAGTAAGAGGTCTTGAGTTCAAGTATCTTTTTTGGTTACTTTTTTTGAAAAAATTCATGCTCAAATTGTAAAGTGTATTTCACTTCAAGTATAAAAGTGAATCACTATAAGTAGTTTTAATATTTTATTTTAGAGTTATTTATTTTGCATGCAACTTTTCTTTTATAAAGTAACTTCATTGTAAAAGTGATCCCCACTTCTCTTTATAAAAGTGGGTTACTTCATAAAATAACCTACACCACCACGCGGTCCTTTCAATACCATTTATGCATTTTTTAAAAAGGGCATAACTTTCACATCTGAAGTCCGTTTTTAGTGTCGTTTTTTTTAAAACCACATATTTTTTCGAGATCTTTCCATCCAGATCATCAGTTTCAGTTTTTAAATCCATATTATCTACATATTTAATATGGATTCTTCCAGTAATCTTTTGCTTACTAGCACCAACTACTTCCAATGGAAATCTCATATGGAGGATTTATTAAGAAGTAAAGGCTTGTTCTGGATTACCTTGGGAAAGAAAAAATAATCCTTTGATGCTGATAAGAAAGTCAAATGGGCTAATAGGAGTGACGAAGCACGTGGACTAATCAAAATGTCCAACTCTCTTGATTTAAGGTTCCACCTTAAATAAATTGATGACCTCGATGAAGCTTGGGAAAAGATCAAATCTGTGTTTGGTAAACTCAATATTATTTGAGCACAACAGTTAGAAAATCAAATACTGACCTTATGTCCATATGATTTTTCTTGCCTTGGAAACTATCTATTTAATTTTAAAACACTCGGAATTTTATGTGAAGAATGTGAGATAAAAATGGAGCAAGAACATTGCATCTATCTTATTCTTTCTAAGCTAGGTAGTGCATATTTTGTGTTTGTATCTACCTTTTATTCCATGAGAGAGGCTCTAGGAAAAGATTATCAAAAACCCACTCTCGAGTCTTTTTGTGCTGCTTTGATTAGAGAGGAAGATAAGCTTGTACAACTTGGAGTGGTCAACACTGCAGGTACCTCCAACAAAGCCTTAGTTTTCCAGCAGAAAGATAAATCCAAGTATCCCAAGAAGCAACATCCTCGCTACAACAACAAGAAACATAAGAGTCCCAAACCCGCTCAGACAACTTTATCTCCTAATGGTGACAAAGGAGAAAAATATAAAAATAAGAAGACTGACAAACATTGCAACTTTTGTGATAAAGATGGTCACGATGAGTCCAAATGTTTCAAAAAGATGACAGCTTTAGAAGCAGTGGTGAAGAAGCACACCATCAATATTGATTCTACTTCTTCTTCTCATGGACATGCACTTTCTGCTTCTGGTTTCTCCTTTAATAAAACTTCTACTTCTTCTCCTGATGAGTGGCTTATTGATTCTGGAGCATCTTATCATATGGCTAAGGATAAAGACATATTTTCTGCTCTAAATGAATGTAACACCAAGAAAATATTTGTTGGTGATGATAGATCTCTTAGTGTTGTAGGATCTGGAACAATTCAAGTAGATAATGGTCATTTTAATGATGTATTATGTGTTCCAAGTCTTTCTTGTAACCTTCTATCAGTATATCAAATCACTCATTCAGGTGAAGGTAAAACTGTAGAGTTTTCACCTCACCAAGTTGTAATCAAGGATCTAAAATATCCTAAGCATTTTCTTGCAACTAGAATTGTTGATGATATTACTAGGTTGTACAAGTTTGACAACTTTGGGTCATCATATTTTTCATCAGTTTTTGTTGCTCATAGCGATGACTTGAGAAAACTTTGGCATGAGCAGTTTGGTCATCTAAACTATCACTCATTGCAACAACTATATAATAAATAGATGGTGATTGGTCTTCCTCTTGTTTCATGCAGAGATGGTGTTTGTGTCGGTTGTGTTCTCAACAAACATCATTGGGACAATTTTGACAAACGTGCCTCTTGGCACACCTCAGGCCCTTTTAAGCTTGTTCACAGTGATTTGTGTGGTCCACTTTCTAATCCTTCTTTTTCTGGGTGCAAGTATTTATTAACTTTAATTGATGATTTTTCGAGATGTACTTGAATTTTCTTCTTAAAACTTAAGAGCGAAGTTTTTGACAAGTTTTTGGCCTACAAGGCCCTTGTAGAAAAGCAATTTGTACATCAAATTCAAAAGCTAAGAACAGATAATGGAGGTGAATATTTGAACAATAATTTTGCAAGTTACTACACTACACATGGCATCCAAATGCAACACACTGTTCCATATACACCACAACAAAATGGTGTTGTTGAGAGAAAGAACTACACATTAAAAGAAATGGCTAATTGTATGATCCAATCTAAGAGATTAAGTCTAAAGTATTGGGTGGAAGTAATCAACCGTTCCAATTACATACTAAATCACACTCCCACAAAGGATCTTAAAAATATAACACCAGAAGAAGCTTGGACTAAAATTAAACCAGATGTAAGTCACTTCCATGTATTTGGCAGTATAGCATGGGCTCACATTCCTGATGAGAAAAGGAAAGCATTGCAACCTAAAAGTGAGAAGTGTATATTTGTTGGTTATTTTGAAGATGTCAAAGGTTATAGATTTCTTCAACCACATTGTAATGAAATTATTATTAGAAGAGATGTTAAATTTGATGAAAATCTCTTGGCCTGCAAGTCTAATTCGACGATTATGCCTTCTTCGGTCTACGATCCATCTTCGACGTTTGTGCCTTCTTCTGTTCCTATTCTAGTTTCTTCTTCAGATGATGACAACGAGGATGAAAATCCACCTTTTCCTGCTCACCTTCCTTCATATGAGTCCTTTGAACCTAAACTAGCTCCAGTTCCACCGCTTCCTAGATGGGTCTGTTCAACATGAGAAGAAGTTGGTGGTCTTGTCAGTGATCCTTCATATCAATGTTGAACATGTTCATAGTTCCAACGAGCCTATTCTCTTTTGTCTCTAGTTTCCGAGACTCATGATCCAGAGACATTTTTTGAAGCTTCAGGTCATCTAGATTGGGATACAATCATGAATCTAGAGTATCGTTCTTTAATGGAAAACGATACTTGGGATCTTGTACCTTTTCCAAAAGAAAGAAAACTTGTCAGATGTAAATGGGTATACAGAACTAAGTATGCATCAGATGGAAGTGTTGAAAGACACAAGGTTCGGTTAGTTGCCAAAGGATTTTCCCAAGTTGAAGGAATTGACTATAATGAAACCTTTGCCCATGTAGCCAAAATGAATGCCATCCGCCTTGTTCTTCCCTTTGTTGCCTCACATAAATGGGAGGTCCATCAGATGGATGTTAAATTCACCTTCTTGCACATATATTTGCAAGAATAAATCTACATGGAAAAACCTCTTGGCTATGTCCAGAATGACTCTAGCCTTGTTTGTCGCCTTAAGAAATCTCTTTATGCTCTTAAGCAAGCTCTCCAATCTTGGTATGAAAAAATGGACAACTTTCTTATTGACACTGGATTCTCTAGATGCCATTCTTATCCTAATGTTTATACCAAGAAAGTATGAAGCCATCTCATAATACTTTTCCTTTATGTTGATGACCATATCCTTACTGGTAGTGACTCAAAAATTTTAAACCATGTGAAAACCATCCTTAAGAAGAAATTTGAAATGATAGACTTAGGATTTTTGCACTATTTCCTTGGATTCCAAGTTTTGCAAACCAATGAAGGAATTTTTCTTTCCCAGTCTAACTATGCTTGTGACCTTCTTCGTCGCTTTCACATGGATGATTGTAAACCAGCCCCTTCTCCCTTCCAGTCTGGAGTCAAGCTTATTTCCACATGTACTTCTCCTGAAGTTGATGTCACCATGTACTGTCAGTTAGTTGGTAGCCTCTTATACTTGACTCATACATGTCCTGATCTTTCCTTTGTTGATGGTCTTATTGCCTGGTATATGAAAACACCCCATGAAAGCCATTGGAAAGAAACTAAAAGGATACTTCGCTATGTTTGTGGTACAATTCAGTTTGAGATACATTTCAGTTCAGGGGGGACTCCTTTATTGGTCGGTTTCACTGATTCAGATTGGGCCGGTGACCTTGATGATCAGAAGTCTATTGCAGGTTATGTTTTCAACCTTGGTTCAAGACCTATCACTTGGGCCTGTAAGAAACAACAAACTATTGCACTTTCTTCAACAGAAGCAGAGTACCGAGCAACGATAAATGCAAGTTAGGAAGCCTTGTGGCTTCGACAGATCCTTTTAGAGTTTGGATTCCAGCAGCAGCATCTGACCAACCTTTGGTACGATAATCAAAGTGCCATCAAGCTCGCCAAAGACCCAGTTCAACATCAGCGCAACAAGCGCATTGAGCTACACATGCACTTCATCAGAAAGTTCATTCATGATCAAGTTATTGAAGTGCTCTTTTTCCCTACAGAAGATCAAGTTGCAGACATTTTCACAAAGTGTCTTACAGAAGCGAAGTTTTCCAAACTTCAATCTATGTTAGGAGTTCATGAAGTTGTCATTAAGTGGGGATAGGCTCTAATGCCTCCTTCCTTCTCCTATTGTGTCACTATTGTAAATCCTTCAATCCTATCCCAAGTTGTTCTTAAGGGCGGCCGATAGGATATTTAGACACTTAGGAGTTAGTTAAGATCTACTTGGTCTAATGTGTCATTAGGTAAAAGTGTGTTTATTAGTGTGTTTATTTTGTATGCATTAGTATGCATTTGTAGTTAGGAAATCCGACGGTCACGATATGTTCCCGACATAGAGTGATCTGACGATTCATATTCTCCTCGATATTAAAGACCTTTGATCTGTGGCTTAACACCTGATTGGTCCATGATCTCTATTTAAAGAGAATGGAGGGTCATTTACCGATGATCGATTGTGAGAAACTCTCTTGCAAAATCTCTCTGTAATATTTTTCTTTTGGATTAATAAACTGCTCCAAGTGGTCGGGTTGATTGGGGCCATGGATGTTTTCCCGTAGGGGTTTTACCACGTCAAAACACCGGTGTGTTGATATTTTCTCTGGTTGTGTGAGTGGTTACTGAAGGTGTTCTTCCTCTGTTGGAATACCTGTGTTGTCGAAGATCACTACCGACCTTGTTTAATTTCTTTAATGGCCTTTGCATGTGCTTGTGATAAAAGATATTTCCTAGTAATGTGTGTGGGACCAGAGTCCTTGTAATGATCAATTCCCAACCCACCAATTGCCTTCCCATCAAAATCAGGTTTCTTTGGTCGAAGATCATAATGACCTTTCCTCGTGTCTTCCCCACTTAGTAGGTTCCCACACAAACTGAAGTCTTCCTTGTCTGATTCGACTGAAGAGGATCGATCCCTTTGAGTCTAAAGATAGATATTGTGGAGATGAACTTAAACCCTATACTACACCCAACCTAGGATTGGAACCTGACCTCTTTAAATCACCCTTATTCTTCCTCTTCGAATAGTCTTGAAGAGATTTAGAACCCTTAGCCAGAGTTGTTCAGGGTTCCTTAGCTACACTAATATGCATAAGGGACGGAATATAACGAGATGTTATGCACTTATGCAAGGAATTCAAATTTGGAAGAGCAATATGTGCTAACACATCCTCTTTCCCTTTTGGACCAAAATTCTCATGAGCACCACCGACTGCAACACTAACTAGTTCCCACCTCGCTGAATTATGAAATGATAAATCAAGCACTGAGATTTTGACAGTGGCCGACCAACTAAAAGTCAGAGCTAGTTGTATGTAGTTTGCATCCACTTATGGGGTAGATGTTATTTTAGATATTAATTCTTATCATTATTTTATTTTGAAGTATGTTTGTACAAAAAATAGAATTGAGTTTTATGTTCTTTTGATTTTGATGAAGACATTAAAGAAAAAATGACAAAAACTTCTAGCCATAAAAATGACAAATGCATTAAGGGTCACATTAACACATAACCCTGATATAATTTTATTCTAAGAGACTATGTCTGAAGGTGGAAAATTTGTCTTAGAATTAAGGAAGTTTTTCGGTGATTAGGATTTTGTTTATGTGGATTTAAGGGGTTAGATTTGTGAGGCTTATTTCGGGGTGGTGAAAGCAATCCCTATTCTTCTCTAATTCCTAGTATTTCTCCTCAAGTATAGGGATCACTCTATATTCAAAATATCTATGTAAAGAGTTCAACATGCTAAATATTTATGGGCTATATAGTGACATAGTTTCATTTTGGAACAATATATTTAGTTGGGATTGGGTCAATCATGGTTTAAAAATCATTTGAGGGGATTTAAACTTCTCCTTGGTGTTAGCACTAGAAGTTACCCTTAGACTGCATTAAGGATAAGCCCAGTGCCCATTTGAGATTAGAATAATTATGTTTAATTTTAAAAGATGGATCAATGAGAATGTGAAAGAAAGAGGGAATCAAAATGACTGTAGATCAATTATGTACCATTGGGCATGGGGTCACATAAATACCCATAAGTTAGAAGGAAGTTGAAAAGCATATCAGAATAATGGCTTATATGATGCAAGATGGAAGAAAAGATAAATTGACATAAAGTGGATCATCCATTGAACAAATATCCTCTCTGCAAAATGAATTGAAAAGATAATTGAATAAAAATAATGAGTTATAGGCAATCACAACAAATCCTTTACTTCTCAATATTCTATAAATCAAGGACAACCAATGATCCTCAAAAGCTACAATTTATTCAAGCAAGATGGAAATGAAAATGAACAATAAAGAAAACACAATTTATATAACAAATATCAAGAATCCTCAATGCCAGGAATGTTTACATGATAAAAAACCCTCAGGCTCATAATCAGACTCATACATATTCTTTCCTCCTAAAACTTTCTCTCAGTCCGTTGGACTAAACTTCAAGTCTCGAACTCCCTTAGACTCCACTTCATCAAAAAAACTCTGATATATATTCTATCCTTCATCCCTACTCTAAGGAATTCGATAACAAGTAGTTACATATGATTCCCCTTACTTAGGAATTTGTTACAAAAGATAACAACATAAAAAAATAACTAACTCCTACTTTCTAGAGTTTGGTTTCTTGACCAATTAATGCATTTGAATCCTATCAAATCTACATGATTCAATTGCAAAATATTTGATCCTTCGAGTCTTCATGGTGTTATGGCACAATCCATCAAGCTAGCAGTTGAAACAAACACGAATACGAGATGACTATGCACTTGTGCAATGACCTGGTGACCACTCGTTGCAAAAACTTCATTTCTAACACTTTCACAGTGTGAACTCCTTTGCTGTGAAGTCTTTGTTTTTTATTGTTGCCATTGCAAAATTGTTCAAACTATTTTTCAATGGGTAATATTACTTGAGGTCTCTGCGTGCTTCCCTTGAAAACAGTTTCATGTATCACTTTGTGTATCTAATCTTTGGCATGTCCTTTGTTGTATAGTTCAGTGAAGACGTCAATGAACTTATAAGGTCTTCTTAATTCATATGCAAGTTAAAATTTCTTTCACATAGTCATTATCTGCAAGAGCATTTACTAATTCTTGGTCTTTCAATGCTGCTTCCTCCTCTTTGAGAAGAGCTTCATCCTCATTTGTAGCAGTGCAATTATGCCACAAATTTACAAGAGAACCATTGCCACCACATGCATTGAAATAAACTCTTATTATCTCCATGAAGGAAATCCATAATAAAATATATTCCCATTAATTCACGAGCTAGGCACAACAAAAAAATCCTTTGGTTTTGTTACACCACGAGCCAGAAGGAGAGCATCATTTTCAACATAAAAAAATTTCACGAAGAAATCTGGATCGACACCAACATTTGCATTTGATTTCTATGTAAGAGAGTGACAACATGGAAGGAATCGAAACCCAATCCTTCCTTCAACATTAAAGGAATATAACTTTGGAGCCCTAGTTTTAGACATCACAGTCATAATGGACAAAAATGTCAACTAGTTTATCCAAAAAGAGAAAAATAATTATCCACTTCCGTTGAATGTTTTTCTTTGAGTCACAAAAAATCCAATCTCACCTGTAATCCAACTCTAAATTTCGATACCAAACTTATAGAAATGGAGTAGGACAGTTGTACAATGTTTGTCATTGACAACGAACTGTTTTTCAGAAGAGATAGACAAGGGTGTTGTTTGATTCCCCCAAGAGACTTCTGTATTATTTGAAAACTGATCATGCATTTCAAGTAATACCTTCATCAACTTAAATGACAAAATTCTCCCTTGCAACAATATTGAATCAATCGAACTTTAGTGCCAACAGCCGCACATAGAAACACTCGATGGAAATGATATCGATGACTTGGATCCTTAGGCTTGATAATTGCTTAGTGGCGCACTTAGATGAATGTAATTCGGTGCTTGACACTTGGTGAAGCATTGACACTTGATGACATTTGGACTCTTCCATCGCTGGCTCTCGAGCATTTGTTTTCTTTGACACTTGGAAGCTGGAGTGTTGGATATTTGGCACATGATCTATTCTCACTTGCAAACAAAACTTGATATCTGGAACTTGGCATTATAAGGTGGGTTTGATACTATTTTTAGCTGCGATTTTATTTTCACATTGTAGGAATAATCCCTCATGAAATGAGTATAAAATTCGCCAAGTGTTTATATACTCGAGTGCCCACAACACCATCTGACGTGTTATACACAAACCTTCTCCCTCGTGGGATTCCACCTTGGTGGATGGTGCTTGGTCTTTGGGTGCTTATGTGTCGAGCGTTGATTGTTGTCCACTATCATATGTTTGGTGCATTGCTTTGACTGTGGTGATGTGGACTTAAATATTGGGATGGTCGAACCCAATATTTTTAGAAAGAGAACATAAACCCCTTCAATACTAGCCTTAACACTCGGGCGCTTGATACATGACTTGAAATCAATGTTGATTCATAACCCGACATATGATGTAGCTTTGACCCTTGGCTACTTTGAATTATATTCAAATTGGAAAATGGCCTTAAAGGCCCAAATATTTTATAAAAATGTAAAGACCACATATAGCCTAAGAGCTTTTAAATCCATAAACCAAAATTTTAATCATATTGGAACCATTGGAGCTGCTATCAAACTTCTGCAGTGAAACTCATTAAAAATGGTAAAATGTTATGTAAGTTTGATGCTAGAAATATGAGTGATAAAATTGGCTCCAACTGGGGATGACATGCTCCCTCGAGCTGCTAAGAACTCTGCAGACCATTGTTCCTTCATCCTTCATCACCTCTATCCACAAAACCTGCAAGTTGAGTTTTTTCCATGATGCACTGAGAGCATATCTGCTCATTATTGAAAACAAACTAACTTCTAACTGCAAACCAAATTCTTGCATGGAAATCTTATTTATATACATTCCTACACTAGTCTACCCAGATGAGTTGATTTGCTTAAGTATAGACAAACTTCCATAAAAGCCACACAATCATTTTATTTACAACATAATCATATTCTTTGCAACAACTAAATGAATAAATGCATGAATTCTGAAATTGTTGCAGCAGAAAATTAATTTGTAGCTCACATTTACTATTGTTACTCGCTCGCACTTCGAATGCTACAATATCTCTAGAAATTTTTGAGAATGATGACTCCATATAGATAGCAATACAATCCTGAAAATCATGACAAAACTTCACAATATATGAAAAACAAGATTGTTGTATTAAATTTGTTCCATCAACAAAATTGTATTTGACTGGTTCTAATTCATTTCTTTCATATGCTAGCTTGACAAGATCATGAAACTGCCACTGACAATTTCCAGAAAAGAGGACTATTGTTTTTTCACCTTCAATGTTGCTTTCTTCATCATCATTAGATAAAGGAGGATTATTGTAAATTATGATTTGAGAATTTTTCTCAATATCCTCCTCATAATTTCCAAGGAAATGATCATAAGTCTGTGCATTATAGTCTAGATCATATTCATTGGTAGTCAATGAAGACACAATATTTTGTTGAGAGTTTAGAGTTTCAAAAGTAACATCCTGATAATAGGAAAATTGAGATGTTTTATATGCTAACAAACAGTCATATTCCATCACAAGCTCCTCAAGAACCCTCTTTAAACAATTGATTTGCTCTTCAACACTAATGATGTTGTAAGAAGCAAAATAAGAATATAGAATTGAAGAAAAAGCCTCATCCCAATCATCATCAGATGTCATACCTTTCAATTCTTGCAAACTTTGAAGAAAAACAGAATTTGCCACAAATTTTATTGTCTCCGCAAATGAATCAATTGAACCAGTAACTGAGCTTTCCATTCTTGAAGCAACTGCAACGGCCACTGAGTCTGCCATTTAGAGAAAGAGGAATCAATGGTGGATTCGCTAGTAAAATTTTCAACATAAAGCCACTAGGTGAATGATGCAGTATGTACTATGTCACCAGCCCTTGTTTACCATCAAAGATTGGATCTAAGATTTGTCGTTTTTCCCAGGGAAAATCTTCAACTTCGTCCTCGACAATGACGCCAAAAATATTAGCACTAGAAGTTACCCTTATATTGCATTAAGGATAAGCCCAATAACCATTTGAGTTTAGAATAATTATCTTTAAGTTTAAAAGGTGGATCAACGAGAATGAGAAAGAAAGAGGGCAACAAAGTGACTGCATATCAATTATGTACCATTGGGCATGGGGTCACATTATAAAAACCTTGAAGTTAGAATGCAATTGAAAAACATATCATAAAAATGGATTATATGATGGCATATGGAACAAAAGATAAATTGACATAAAGTATATCATCCATTGAACAAAGATCCTCTCTGCAAAACGAATTGAAAAGATACTTGAATAAATACAATGAGTTATAGGCAATCACAACAAACCCTTTACTGCTCAAGAGTCTGTAAATCAAAGACAACCATTGATCCTCAAAAGCTACAATTTATTCAAGCAAGATGGAAATGCAAATGAACAACAAAGAAAACACAATCTGATATAACAAATCTCGGGAATATTGAATTCTAGGAATCTTTACATGATAAAAAATCATCAGTCTCACAATCAGACTCACACAAATTTTTTCCTCCTAAAAATTGTCTCAGTCCCTCGGACTGAACTTCAAGTATCGAACTCCCTCGGACTCCACTTCATCAAAATAAATCTGATATATATTCTATCATTCATCCCTACTCTAAGGAATTTGATAGAAAGTAGTTACATAGGATTCCCCTTACTTAGGGGTTTGTTACAAAAGATAACAACATAAAACATAACTAACTCCTACTTTCTAGAGTTTGGTTTCTTGACCAATTAATGCATTCGAATCCTATCAAATCTATATGATTCAATGGAAAAATATATGATCCTTTGAGTCTTAATGGTGTTTTGGCACGATCCATCCAACTGGTAGTTGAAACAAACTCGAATATGATCTGACTGTGCACTTTCGCAACGACCTTGACCACTCACTGCAAAAACTTCATTTCTAGCACTTTTGCAACATGAACTCCTTCGTTGCGAAACCTCTGTTTTTTATTGTTGTCGCTACAAAATTGTTCAAACTGTATTTCAATGGGTAATATTACTTTAGGTCTTTGTGTGATGCCCTTGAAAACAATTTCATGTATCACTTTGTGTATCTAATCTTTGGCATGTCATTCATTGTACAGTTCAGTGAAGACATCAAGGAACTTATAAGATATTTTTAATTCAAATGCAAGTTGAATTGATTTCACATAGTCAATATCTGCAAGAGCATTTACTAATTCTTGGTCTTTCAATGATGCTTCCTCCTCTTTGAGAAGAGCTTCCTCCTCATCTGTAGGAGTGAAATTATGCCACAAATTTACAAGAGAATCATTGCCACCACATGCATTGCAATAAACTCTTAATATTTGCATGAAGGAAATCCATAATAAAATATATTCCCATTAATTCATAGCTAGGAACAACATAAATATCATTTGGTTTTGTTACACCACAATCCAGAAGGAGAGAATCATTTTCAGCATAAAACTTCTGCACATAGAAATCTGGATCGACGCTAACATTTGCATCTGCTTTCTATGTAAGAGAGTGACAACATGGAAGGAATTGAAACCCAGTTCCTTCCTTCATCATTAAAGGAAGAGAACTTTGGAGCCCTATTTTTATACATCACGGTCATAATTGACAAAAATGTCAACTAGTTTATCCAAAAAGAGAAAAAGAACTATCCACTTCTGTTGAATGTTTAATTGAGTCACAAAAACTCCAATCTCAACCTGTAATCCAAATCTAAATTTTGATACCAAACTTATAGAAATGGAGTAGGAAAGTTGTACAATACTTTTCATTGACAACGAACTATTCTTCAGAAGAGAGAAAAGGGTGTTGTTTGATTCCCCCAAGAGACTTCTGGCTTATTTGAAAAATGATCCTGCATTTCAAGTAATACCTTCAACAACTTAAATGACAAAATTTTCCCTCCTAGTAGTACTGAATCAATCGATCTTTAGTGCCTCACAGCTGCACATAGTAATACTTGATGAAAATTTAATTGATGACTTGGCTCTTTCGGCTTGATAACTGCTTGGTGGCACACTTAGATGACTGCAATTCAGTGCTTGACACTTGGTGAAGCATTGACACTTGATGACATTTGGAATCTTCCATTGTTGTCTCGAGAATTTGTTTTCTTTGACACTTGGAAGCTAGAGTGTTGGATATTTGGTGCATGATCTATTCTCACCTGCAAACACAACTTGATACCTTAACTCAATATCTGGCACTTAGCATTAGCAAGTGGGTTTGATACTATTTTTAGTTGCATTTTTATTTTCACATTGTAGGAATAATCCCTCATGAAATGAGTATAAAATTTATCTGAATTTTATGAGAAGAACGAAATGACTATAGATTATTAATAGGTGCTTAACAAAAAATAAAAGAGATATAGTAAAACTGGTTTTCTATTCAATAAGGAAATAAGCTGAAACTGTAAGATGCAGCGGAAACAAGCTTGCTGGAATGGTGGCGGCTTATCTCTAAGAAGAGATGTGACGGCTACGCTCATTCGCAAGAAGATGATTACAATGAGGATCCGAAGGCCTTTTTACAATAAAAAGGAATGCCAAAAATCATAGACATCCAAAAACCTAACCCTAGGAGATGAAGCGCCAAAAGTCATGTGGGCCCTGTTTGGGTAAGTTAGTACATCAACTTCCCGGGGTCGTAACTTTTGCATACAATCTCTGTTTTAGGCGTATGATAGCCCATTGGAAAGGTATCATTGAGAAGATTCATTTTGAGGTATCAATCATGCCTTTGGATATCATGGAGAATCTCAATCCCGAAAAACCTTCATTTAGGCCCTCAAAATGGCCCCAGAAGTGAAAACTACTAAAAATAATAAATTGCCAAAATTGTCAGAAAACTATTTTGAGACAGTTGGAAGAGGTGGGTGGCCACCGACTCCACCTGGATCAATCCTCCCTCCTTAGGGAGAAATCGTCTACATTTCCTTGAGTTCCCCCATCAGATGAGGAAATTTCTGTTGAATTTGGCCCCGGGTGAGCCACTTGCCTTGGTGCAAGAGCTGCCCTGCTTTGACGACTCGATAAAGATGGATCCTTTGTTGTCGAGTGCCCTTGATCTGTGTGTCCACAATATGATCGCTTGTTACCTGTTGTATGCAGTCGAGGTTGAGCTCTATTGGTGTCAGCTTCTCTGCTATGTCTGAGGTGTCCAATAATGGTGGGAAATAAGGGCGAAGGAGATCCACATTGAACACTGAGTGCAGGCCAAGGAAAGGAGGAATGTTGAGCTCAAAAGAATTATCCCCCACGACCTTGGTGATGGTGTACAACCCATAATGGAGTGGTCGAAGCTTCCAATGGGGTCCTGTAAGGTGTTCTTTCTGCAAGTGCAACCAAACTTTATCGCCCACCTGAAACTTATGTGGCACCTGATGTTGATCATGGCGCTGCTTGTACTTGTCATTGGACTTCTGTAGGATATCCTGAACCTGTTGGTGGATGTGATGGATCCGCTCAATGAACCGGGTGGCTTTGTCATCTTCAGTTGGAGCAGGATATGAGTCGGTCGAGGTGATCGCAAGGGAAAGTGCAACATCTATGGGACCCAATGGTTGGAATCCCAACCCCACCTGAAAGGGGCTGTGGCCGGTTTGAGGTATGCAGGGCTCGGTTGTAGCTATGTTGGACATAGGGAAGGCTCTCATCCCATGTGCAAGGGTGATATGAATTATACATGCTAAGTATATGCACAATCATTCGATTGACGACCTCGGTTTGGCCATATGTCTGGGGTTGGAAGGTTGTGGATTTGGTGAGCTTGGTGTCCAGCAGTGACCAGAGGCTCAACCAGAATGTGCTGAGAAATTGATTGTCTCGATATGAGACAATGGTTTGTGGGATTCCAAAATGTACCTAGACTCATTCAAAGAAGAGATTGGTAGTGACCTCTGTTGTGATGTTCTTCTTGCAGGCAACCAGAATCGCCATCTTAAAAAAATGATCAACAACCACAAAAACACAGTCATTTTCCCGCTTGGTGGACGGGAGGCCCGACATGTAGTCCATTGAGATGGATTCCCATGGCCTCTCAAGAGTAGGAAGAGGGGTGTACATGCCTTGTTTCTTAGTGGTCGGTTTGGCAATAATGCAGGCAGTGCAGGACCTGATATACTTGCTGACCTCCTGTCGAAGTTTCAGCCAGTAGAAATGTTTTTGTAGCATCGACACTGTCTTTTCAATGCCGAAGTGTCCCGCCGCTCCACTGTAGTGGGCTTCCCAGATCATCTTCGCTTGCTTGCTTGATGAAACACAGATATGGCCCAAACGACACAACAACCCATCCTAAAGATGTAAATTATCGACAACTGCATTTGCACCCAACATTTGGTAGGTGGTGGAAAAGTTTGGGGCTGTCTCATAGAGTTGGGGCCATCCAGAGGTCTCATGGCCACAGGAGTCTAGCACCGTGGTGAGTGTCGCGACTGGAGTGTCACGACTGGCGGTCTACTGAGGCAATTAGCAATGCAATTGGTGCTTCTTGTTTTATACTTGATGTTGAGGTGGAATTTTTGCAAGTATGTGGACCACTTTTGATGGCGATCATTCTGCAATTTTCCTTGTGTTTGCATGAACTGCAGTGGCTTATGATCAGTGTGGATGATTGTCTCCTTCCCAAGAATGTAATGTCTCCACTGGCGACAGGCTCACACAATGGCGTACATTTATTTGTCATAAGCAAGGTACTTACAGACAACGTCTGATAGTGTCTCACTATGATAGGCCATATGGTGACCGTGCTGAGTGAGAACAACGCCCATCACATAGTCTGAATCATTTGTCTCGATATCAAAGGGTTGTTGCAGATCTGGTAGTGAAAGTACTGGGGTTGAGCACAAGTGTTACTTCAAATCATCGAATGCTTGTTTTTGGGACTGGCCCCACGCAAATTTTTCCTTACCACCACCCTTGGTTATTTGGCTAAGGGCCCATGCAATATGGGAGAATCCCAACATGAACCTGTGGTAGAAATTGGCAAGGCCCTAGAAGCTTCGAAGCTTAGTGAGTGTGGTTGTGGCTGGTCAGTCACGGATGACTTGGATCTTAGTTGGATCCACATGTACACCATGTTGATCAATTATGTAGCCCAGGTAATGGACCCTGTCCATGCCGAAGGAGCATTTTTCCAAGTTGGCATATAGCGTGTGTTGTCGTACGGTGTGCAGAACCTTATGAATATGCTGCAAGTGTTTGACCCAAGTCTTGTTGTAAATGAGAATGTCATCCAGATACACCACTACAAAAGTATTGTTGAATGGTCACAGGATATCATCCATCATCCTCATGAAACTGGCTGGAGCATTTGTCAAACCAAAGGGCATGACCAACCATTCAAAAAGGCCTTCCTTTGACTTGAAGGCGGTTTTCCATACATCTATCTTCTCTATCGGGACCTGGTGGTAGCCAGACTTCAGATCAATCTTACTAAAGTATTTGGCCCCCATGAGTTGATCAAGGAGGTTGTCGATTTGGGGAATCGGGTACCGGTTTCTAACTGTGATTTTATTCAGAGCCCGGTAATCAATGCAGAGTCACCAGGTTCCATCTTTCTTCTATACCAACACGATTGGGCTCCCGCAAGGTGATGAACTGGGATGGATGTGCCCCTTGTGGAGAAGTTCTTGGATTTGTTGCTTGATCTCCTCATTCTCTAACAGAGAGTGGCGACAGACTGGCCCATTGGGCAATGATGCACCAGAAGTTAGATCAATGGGGTGCTTGACTTGGCAATGTAGAGGTACCCCGGTAGGTGAGGAGAAAATATCTGAGTATTCTTCCACGACCTTATCTACTTGCTTCTACTGTGTTGAGAGGTCGGTCACGGAAACCCTGTATGTGGCCGTGATCTTTCGCTTATTTTGAGAGCGAATCACGAATAAGACAAACTTCCCCGTCTAAGAGATGACCTTCCTGCATTGCTTAGTAGAGATCAAGGAAATAACACTAGGTGGGACTACCTCGGGTATCCTATACAATTTCCTCTTCAAAGTAATAATAACACTACGAGGCCTAGACTCATATACAACATTACATTTCCATAAATAAGGTTGGCCCAAAAGAACATCACAAACTTTGAGAGGAGCAACATCACACAATAACTCGTCTTTGAAGGGCTTGATGTCGTACGATAGTCGACACTATTGGCTGACGCAGAGATCGCTTCCTTGGTGGAGCCATCCAATGGTGTAGGGTTGCGGGTGTGGTGTTGTCGACATGGCCGGCCGCTTGACGACCTCTGTTGAGATGAGGTTCTTTTGGCTACCACTATCCACAATGAAGTGCAGCGGGATTCCTTTTACCCACATCTGTGAATGAAAGAGGCATTCTCCTTCTTCAGGATCATTTGGTTCACCGGGCTGGAGCTTGGTGGTAGCAACGGTGGCACTGGGTTCCGTGTCAATGATCCATCTTCCCCTTTTTGTTTCTGTTTTAGAGTCTGAACCCGCATATGAGTCAGAGGCTTTCACTTCGGCCACCAACGACTGCTTTGAGCGGCATGTTATCCCCGTTTTCTAGGGAAAACTAGGAGATCATGTCTCGAGGCCCACATGTCCTAGACATGGAGTACCGAGAGAAGGATTGACCTGAGCATGGCCCTGGAGGGCCCATCCTTCTTCTTCTTCACCAGACTTGTCATGTTAGTAGCATCAGCTTCCATCACCATCGACTTGGACTTGCATCAAAGAAGACTCTTGCTCCATGAGGTAATTGGTCCAAGGTATCATGGTATGTGTCATGTTTGATCGTTATAACTTTCTTATATATGCATCAGGTTCCTTACATTTCTGACAACTGCTTGGATCTTACACTAATCCACTTGACCATTGTTGGGGGGATTAATGGAGTGCCCTAGCAAGATTGTATTTATGGGTTTTGGTTAGCCACCAGGGGGGATCTGCAGAGCCATCGTCCACTCCCACCATTCTTTCACTTTACGTCTTATCTCCCATACATCCATCCCATTCCCCTAGTCCAACCATTAGGATGACCTTTGAGGTTTACACTTTGTCCTGTGGGAAGAAGGGGCTAAAGGCCCAGGGAGTAAAAGCAGCTAGTAAAAGATAAAAGCCATAGGAAATAAAACCTAGAGATGCTTCTCCCAGGGATCCCCGAGAAGGCAATAAAAGGCCTCTCGATAAGAAACAAAAGGGACCCGAAGAAAATAACAAAAACAAGACCTAACCAAGAGGATGGGAGGTCTCATCATGAGCCGGCCCATTATGTTCATAGGTATCTAGCAGTATGACATTGACATTATCTGATTACCATGCCAGGGCAATGACTTTTGGTTGCATGGCCAAGGGAAAGGGGGTCTCATCACGAGCCAGACTTATCATTTCTGCGAAAATACCAGTGGGTAACACTGTCAGCTCTGGTCACCACGCCAAGGCAGTGTCCTTTGGTCAGACCTTGAAGTAAAAAAGAAAGAAAAATAAATAAATAAAGAGTAAAGGCAATAAAGGGGCTTGAAAAAAGTGCATCCATGACGGGTACAGCTCACCTCCTACAAAGGCACCCACAGACAACACCTACCCCTGGTCTTCACTATGACTAGACATCCCTAGACCATATCACTTCATGAACATGGCTTGAATGATCTTCTGTGGAAACTTTCCTTCTCTTATGGATACTGGCCCAATAGGTTATTCTGTTTGTTTCTTCAACTTTGTACAGTAGATCAGTATAATGTCTTTGAGCTCTTAAAGGATATGCTAGGGGTTTTATGCATGTATTTGATAAATTTAATGATGAAATATGATTGACATTGCTATGATCCCGAGGACTGATGAGCCCATGGAGGGCATAGTTTTTGATGTGCAGGACCATACCCGACGGACAGGTACCAGTGGACCAGTACACATGCGGATATGATTAGCTTGGACCTCCATGGGGCTGAAGAGCCCATCAGATGGTTGTTGGGATGGCATAGACAGGACAACGTTGTGATGAGCCATTGCACGAGAAGAAAGAAGGACGTTCCACCGGGACACTTTGGCAGAGCCCGACCTAGGGGGAATCACCCACTGCAGATGAAATGTTTGCCTTTGATGGACAGGATGTCACCTGGGAGAGTTGGACGTTGTCTGGAGCATGTGGCAGTGTGCTGAGGACATTTGGCACGTGTGGTAGCTTGGAGGAGCCCTAGAAGGGCCAACGTTTGGTTTCTGGATGCTGCATTTGCCCAAAAAGGGCCAAGGCCTCCCTCAAAGGGGCTTGACGTCCCTCTTTTTGCTCACATTATGACATTTTCTAGCAGTTAGTGTAAAAAACAGTGTAAATCTTATAGTCAGCCTTGTCGACTGTTTTAATGACCTTAATTTTAATTCAAAGGTCATGGATTGGTATAAATAGAGGACGTTTCTCCTCATTTTGATATAACACAACTCACTCTCTTGTGAGAGATTATCTTTTATTATTTGTCTTGGTATTTTTGGTCTTGGAAGTGAGGCGCAACTCTCATTGGAGGATTTCTTTTGGCATTTATGGTGTTTCTCTCATGGAAGGTTTACAACTAGCGTTTGATTATGCATTCTTCATGATATGAAAGTGATTTTTTCATGCAAAACTTCTTAATTGAATGGTTGTAGGCTTAATTTCTTACATTTTCTAGTAATTTGCTATTATATTGCTGAATCTTGAAACCCTAGGTAGCAAGCACACTAGTAGGTCATTGCTATATGTCCCCATGCTTGAGAAACAATTTTAGCCATTGATAAAGGAATATATAGCCTAGTCGCTGCTACACTTATCCTTCCTTATCTGAGTTAGCATTAAATTTATAGGTTGAAAAAAGGAGACGTCCTAGGCCTAGTTAACTCTACACCTAGGGTTTTAACCTTTTAGTGTTTGAGAAGCCTTGCTCTTGCAACACTTTTCTCCCTTAGATCTGTATTTTGAAGATAACCGTTTTGCCAAGAGCATTTAGAGAAAGAGGAAGGAGCATGAGGCCTTGCTTAAGCAACACCGGAATGAGCCTCCTTCCCTTAGGGTTTTGATTCTAGGGCCCTGCCATTGTAGCACCATAGAACCTAACCTTCTAGTCTTTAAATTTTAAATCCTCCTGAGATCTTTGCCCTTACTTTGACTCCATTTACCCTAAGATACTGATATTCTTTCCAACGTTGAGCTTGAAGTGTGTTAATTCATCTTTTGAAACTTTCAAATTTTGAAACCCTAACTAACCCTAACGCCACTAACTAGGGTTGACGTCATACTTGACGCAACAACCCTTCTAACTCAGCAATAAATGATGACGTCGTGCCTTTATTGAGCTTTTGTTGATAGAAATACTATTGGCTTGGTCATATTGTGATAGATATTGATGAATTGGTAATTTTCATTGGCTAATTAGCAAAACATTGACCTTCTTTGTCTATTATATTGCTTATTAAACAAAATCATACTAACCCTGAAGGAAGCTGACATCATCCCTAGGATATTGACGCAACATTCTATTGTATATGAGCAACTAATGACATCTAATGCATTGATTTAATTCAAGGATTGATCATTTTCATTAGATGCTATATTATTCTAGTGTTTATTGACAAGTAACATTATATTTTCATTGTCATTATTGCAAACATTGACTTCGTCAATATTTACTGTTGTATATGCTCATATACATTAAATTTTGATAGTCATTGATTTATGAAGTATTAACCATTATTGCATGTACTAGTTTCATTGTTGTCTTGTCTCGCAAGCAGGTGCCTTTTCTGTGGTTATTCTTTACTTGAC
>JASDQU010244901.1:160006-198858 GCA_032191745.1 Picea mariana
CATTTTGGGGGCTCAATCATACCTTTGGATATAATTGAGAATCTTGATCCTGAAAAACCTTCATTTAGGCCTTCAAAATGGCCCCGGAAGTGAAAACTGTTAAAAATAGTAAATTGCCAAAATTGTCAGAAAACTGTTTTGAGCCAGTTGGAAGAGGTGGTGACCATCGATATCTATCTGGATAAAAAATTCACCAAGTGTTTATATAATTGAGTGCCCAGAACACCATCCAACGCGTTGTGCACAAACCTGCTCCTTCGTGGGCTTCCTCTTTGGTGCCCAGTGCTTGGTCTTTGGGCGCTTATGCGTCGAGCGTTAAATGTTGTCCATTAGCATATGTTTGGTGCACTGGTTTGACTATGGTGAAGTGGACTTAAATATTGGGATGGTAGGAGCCAATATTTTTAGAAAGTGAACAAAAACTCTTTCAGTACTAGCCTTAGCACTCGAGCGCTTGATATATGACATGAACTCAATGTTGCTTCATAACCTGGCATATGATGTAGATTTGACCCTTGGATACTTTGACTTATATTCAAATTGGAAAATGGCCTTAAAGGCCCAAATATTTTATAAAAATGTAAAGCCTACATATAGCCTAAGAGCTTTTAAAGCCATAAACCAAAATTTTAATCATGTTGGAACCATTTGAGCTGCTCTCAAACTTCTGCTGTGAAACTCATTAAAAATGGTAAAATGTTACATAAGTTTGATGTTAGAAATATGAGTGCTAACACTTGGTATCATCTGAGATATGGGGGCCAATATTGTAGGTTGACACCCTTTTTGAATACTTTATCTAAAAACTTGAAGATTCTGGGCTGCTTGATATAATTTCAGCAAAAATCTCTCCCACTTGGAAGAATATGAGAACATGGGAACATCAAATTACAAAAGGCTTGATTGGTTTCTCATATCTGAGCCATGGTTGGATGAATCCATAAGATTTAGATAGTGGACGTCCAGTGGGGGGATCACTCTCCTATAATATTTGAATTGATTCCAACATAGAGAAGGCCAACAACTCCATTAAAAATCAATCTGGAATGGTTGGAAGATGATGATTACAAATAGAGGATAAGAGAGTCTTGGGTTCCATTTGATGAAACATTATGGGAATCACAAACACTTCAATTTGAAGATAATTAATTGGGAAACAAAAGTATATAGTAAATGGTCACTTTTGAAAAAGACAATTGATGATCGTTTTCTTTGGGAGGTGGATGATAAATTAGAAACTATATACTCAAGTGGTGGATTGATGAGGAAAAATCCCACAACAAAGTTTTACACCAAAGTGTGAAATAACAATATTTGACTCCATTTTATTTAACAAGTCATAAGATTATGTAGCTTTACATGAAGAGAATGAACTCAACAATCTAGGAGATAATTACTCACTATATCCTAAAAACTAACAACAAATCTCAATAAAAGAGATAGTTGGAGAAATTATCTCAACTACTCGATGAGACTAGGAAACCAAAAAGGATTCGTCACACAAGTCCACAATAATAATATCCTAATACAAATACTAATGTGATATACATAAGATTAATATATTTATGCTAATACTAAGGACTATAATCCCTATCATTCCTCCCAACAAGAGAAGCATTGGCCTCCAATGCTCCTAGGAGAGATGGAAAACGATGTTGTTGTAGTTGATGTTGATGTTGATGTTGAAGTCACACCCTCTGGCTTCAAGTTGGTGATGAAACACTAGGTATTTCCATCACTTTGAAAAATTTGGGAAAAATATAAATTCAGTTTGGAAAATTCAGAAAGAGGATGGCACTTGGGAAACTAGTTTCAGGGAGATTGTTGGAGAAGGGTTGTAGTACTTTGGAAAAATTTATAAGGCTAAAAGGAGAGTTTCATTAGAAAAAGTCTTCCAAATGTCATCATACTCTCCCAACTTTATAGATCGGGATGATAATCAATCTCTAATGGAGGAGGTACGGAGAGAGGATTTATTATATGTGCTTCAAAGCTTCTAGAAAGATAAAAGCCCAGGGTCCAATGGGTTTCATGTTGAATTATTTTTGGGATGTCTTGATTTCATTGAAGAGGATTTAACAAGATTTATAGAGGAATACTAGGCTTCAGGTAAGATGGCAAATTTCAATTCCATTTTTTTAATTTTATTCCCAAATTTGATAACCCCACTTCATTTCATAATTTTAGGTTGATATCCTTCTATAATTGTATTTATAAAATCATAACAAAAATTATAGCAAAAAGAGTCAAGTACATCTTGTCCAAAAACATATATGAGGAGAAATTTGGGTTTTTGGAGGGAAGGAAAATACGTGAGGCAATTGGGGTAGCACATGAGGGACTTCACTCCATAAAGGTAAAAAAACTAAAGGGAATGGTGGTTAAGGTTGACATTTTTAAGGCTTATGATAGAGTGACTTGTCTTTGTTTGAGATTATTGCTTATACACATGGGTTTCTATGCATCTTTTGTTACTTGGGTAATGAATTGCATCACTTCAATGTCCTTTTCGATACTCATAAATGAATCAAAAACATCGTTTTGTAGGAATCAATGTGGAACTAGGCAGGGCTATCCACTCTCTCCTTATTTATTTTTACTGGTTTCTGGTATCAAAGTTGGGAATGCATGTACCTTGACTCACTTAATTTTTGTGGAAAATATATTGGTTTTCTGTGATGGCTTTAGGAGGGTTGCGACAAAGCTAAAGGAGATTATGGATATGTATTGTCTTGCTACAAGTATGCAGGTAAATTTGGAGAACTCAACCATTCCTACAATGGTATATTTGAAGAAGACCAAGCATGTATTTCTACTCTCTTTCCTTTTAATTTATTAGAGATGGAAACTGGCTTAAAGTACCTAGAGTTTTTCCTTAAACCAAATGATTACCACATAAAGAATTGGTAGAGGCTAGTATCAAAGGTTGAAAATAGATTTAAGCGATGGTGCAATCAATGGTTGTCCCATAGAGGTAGATTGGTGATAGTTGCATTAGTAATTGAGGCCATCCCTATTTATTGGTCTTCATTGTGTTGGATCACAAAGGGTGTATTGAAAAGGATTAGGAGATTGAGTTATAGGTTCATTTGGTTTGGTAGTAGAGAAAAGAAAGGAATTTATTTAGTTAAGTGAAGAAGACTAGTGATTCCAAATGCAATGGGAGGCTAGGGCTTGAAAAACATTTTTCACTTTTCTCTAGCCTTGGCAACCAAAAGTGCTTGGAGGTTGGTTCAAGGGAAATGTTTTTGGTCTGTAATGAGAAATATATACATCCTAATTATATTGAGGATTGGAGGATGAAACCTGGCAAGAAATCTCACAACATTTCTATCATTTGATAGGTTGTTTTACTTACATTCTCTTTTGATAGGGAACTAGCTTGCTTGGGGGGTGGGAAGACGAATAAAGGTCCAAGTTGAGGGGGATCCTAAGATATACCTTGATGGAGATTGCAAAAATCTAGTGCACAATATACACAATTTAAGGAGTAGAGGAATATACAACTTACATCGAATTGCAGACTTGAATATGACTACAATCTGTCATCAAGAGTGGTTGTTGGCAAGGGATTTAGGATCAAAGGAGGAATATGAACCCATGTGGCATGCTTATGTAGTAAATCTCAGATTAAGCTATGTCATAATTAAATATGTGCATAATTCTTTGGTATGGAATTTGAACCCTTCAGGGGCTTATACACCTAGGGAGGGTTATAAAGAATTGATTCACAAGGTAATCAAGGACCTCAAAGATGGTGGTAGAAAAAATTTTGGTGTTTCAAATGCCCTACTATATCTTGTAGTTTTATGTGGTTGATTTAAAACAATACAATATTAACTTGGGTCATATTACATAGGAGGAAATTCTAAGGACTTGGTTGGTGTAGTATATGCATGGAAAGTGATAAAACAAATTACCATTTAATAATGTCCTACAATTTTGTTAAATAGGTTTGGAAGGAACTAGAGGGTTTCATAGGGTTCAAGGATTCTTAGGTTGGAGATTCTATTGAAGAGGGGCTCAAAAGTTGTTGTGGAAACTTTGCCAAAAAAAATAATTAGTGCATTACCTCTGATCATTGCGTTAGGCATCTGGTTGGCCAAAAATGCCATAATATTTGACAACAAGGTTATTCCTCTAGTATAGTGTACCATACAATGGTGGAATATTTTATCTTTTATTGGGCAAGTGAATGTTCCAAATCCCCTTTGTCAAGTTAGAGAATAATTCACAAACAAATAAAAACCTTGGACTTATTTTAATGGAGTCTCAAAGGGTTAGCCTCCTATGGCATGTGTTTGTGGCATAATTTTCTTCTCTCATTCCCATACAACCAGTTTCAAGTCAGGCATTGGATCTAGATCTAATAACCTAATTAAGTTGATCTCCCTAGAGTTAAATTTAACTCTAGAGAATCGATGAAATATCACCAAGAATATTTGGAAAATGAGAACTATAAGCAAGAAGAGGTTGTGATCGATTGCGATAAAAGAGATGGAGGAGCATGTGATTGAATGCATGCCTAAAGAAATGGAGAAGGAGCATGTGATTTAGCAACTAACACACTATTTAAATGATTCAAATTGGGATATTGTTTATGTTTTGATTATCTTCCCAAGAAGGCTACCGAGGATTACATAGTTTTTATGACTTTTGTCTTGTGAAAATCCCATGCATATTTTTTATCACGTAGTCCTATTCAAACCCATTTTGTATATAAAGTTCCTAGAAGTCTTATTCACATTTTTATGTTTACTTTATACTATGCATTCCTTGAATATGTTCAATTACTTACATCTTAAAATAACATAGGTAGGGTGATCTGTGAACTGTCGTGGATATTCCACAAGAACAGTTCATCACAATAGATTTCCTTAGATCTTAGATTTATTAATTACTAGCTTAGTGCTCAAATTTATGGAAACAACTAAAATATGGAAATGAAAGAACAAGCCAATGAACACACCATTCACACAAATGAACACAAGATGTGACCTAGGAAACCTGATATGCATGTTACAACAAAATTACCATTCAACATTAAGAAAAAGATTCAACATTAATCAATAACGCATCTTAGATACTAATGTATAATGCTTTTAAATAAGATTTAAAATTTCTAATCTAAAATTTAAGACTTAAGAGTTAAAAAAACCTTGTAATTGATGTAAATTCCATTGAAACTTGACAAAGAATACTTTAGCAGTCCCCACCGATGGCGTATAGGGACTATAGCGATCGATAATTTGTTGACTACATATTAGTTTGTCGTTTGACTAATTTTTTTTGCATAATCTCTATTGTTCGAACTAAAGAACTAAAAACATTATTTTTTATATAATAATAAAAAGCCATATATGTCATGATCTCATTGGATAATAGATTTGAGGTCTTATTGCTAGGTTCGCTATTCCCAATGTTTTATAAGTTAGCACATCCAAAGTTTTTTATCATCTACGATTTTTTTGAATTTTTACTATTTTTATTGAAATGTTTAGATATCCAAAGTTTTGAGCATGGAGAGTCAATTTTTTATTATTTGACTTCATATTAGTTTGTTCTTTGACTAATTTTTTTTTTCATAGTCTCTATTGTTCGAACTATTGTTATTATTATTATTATTATTTGTTACTATTACGTACTTACAGAGGCATTTTCATTATTACGTACGTAAACAGGCCTGCCACACTGCATTCTTTCTTGAATGTTTACAATGCGCGAGGCCCTTCGATGGTTCTGACAGCCTTAAGTGTTTACCTAACAGGCCTCACAACCTTAAATGTTTACTTAATAGGCGTGTTACAATACAGTTTCCTCCGATTTTTGGATACAGTCTTGTCTGCAGTGAATTTGGGCAATATTGTTCTTCACCAACGTTACTGGTTCATTGGTTGATGTTTGCTTGTTGGTTCACTTGATGCTGCTTATTGTTGTTTCATTCAAAATTGCAAATTTGAGGTCCTGCAGCTGCAGTTGGACCTCTTGGTGCTTGTTCATTGGTTTGTTGTTCACTGCTTGCTCTTGTTTGCTTCAACTTTGCAAGGTTGGGGTCATGATGCAGTTTGCATGGTTGGGGTTCTACATCCGTGATTGGAACTGCGCTTCTGTCGTTCCTCGTTCACGGGTAAGTTTCAGTGCCATGGTTTCATTCATATTCGTTGTTTTTTGTTTACTATTTGTAGTTTGCAAGTAAGAATTTTAAATACTAGGAATGCCTGAGTCAAACTCCTCTTGCAGAACACCCTTGTGTGTGACTACTATGACCAGATAAACATGGGTGTTTTGTTGTCTTGTTCTTGTTCTTGAACGTCAATGTTTGACACAAAACCCACCTCTGTTGCAACCATAGTGACATATAAAAAAGGAAATCGAATTTTCTCCTCATATTTTTCGGTCCCGAAAACCACACGTTTGGTGCATTCTTTCCAGGTTGTTCACTGATCTGTATCAGACTAGATTTCATGTTGTAAGATAATTGAAACATCTTAGAATATCTTCTTTGTGTTGTAAGATAATTTAAACCTTAGGAAGTTGTGTTGTGTGTTGGTCCTGTTCATGTGGTAAAAGTTTGTAATGCCTAGTTATTCTGCTTTTGTTTATCCGACAGACCATCTATATGGATTTTCTCAGTGGAGGGCATCAATAAGTCATTTCAGATCTGTTTTGGTGTTGATTTGTGAAGAGTGGGGATGAAAATAAATGGTGAATAGGACTGTAAAACTATGTACAATGTCTACCGAAATGCTTATAGGATGCACACGTAGAATAAGTTCAAAAAATGATATGCCTTAAATACTCGGTCTTTGTGCTGAGCAAATTTATAGTGTTATTTCATTTGCATTGTCTCTTTTGTATGGTTCATTGTTCACTATAACTTTGTTTGTTTTTCGTATTCTATAGCGACCACGGGGCATTGAATTTTACACAAGGAAGGTTGAAGGATACATAGCGGAATTGGTATTCAGTTCCAGACTTATAGTTTTCATTTTTCTTTTTTTTTCCTATTTGCATATTATCTAAATATAGCTAAGAAACATCTTGAAAATCACAACTTAAAAGATGAAGCAAGTAATAGATGTTAAGTGCTATGAAATAGGTACAAACTCTTTTGTACATGAAAAATCGACCAGGTATTGCATAACATTGGGCTTTTTAGATTAGATGCATTCTCGTATATTGTGGGAGATTGCCTCTTCGATGCATTTCAAGTTCTATTGCATTTACGTTATTCCTCGACCAACCTTCGCAATGGATTGATAGATCATTTCTTGGCCTGTTTAGAAAGTGGCGACGTTGAGGCATTGGAGTCGTATCAATACAAATTGGCATATGATTTTCTTTGCCAGTTGCATGGAATACATGATGTCACTACGTATTTTTCAAAGATGTGGTTGTCTGCATCTGCAACTCTGCCTGCACATGAGAGGGGACTTTGGGGAGATACATTTTGTATACAGTGGCTGTCCAAGTAGCTGAATATACCAATTGGAATATGGTCATTAACAAGAAAAACAAGATATCTACTATTCAACAGAACTGCATCTAAGGATCCATATTGCATCTTGTTCCATGATGCCAATCCTGTCAGTGGTCATTATGAACCACTACTCTATAGAAAATTATCCATATGCAATCTTGGAGGACCTCATATTTACTTGTCCCTCATTTTCACAAACCTTCAATCGCATTGAAAACAAATTATGCATCATATACAATCCCATGGATTGCACATAGCGACAACTATTGCATCTAGCTGTGGAGATAGTTTGTTCAATGCAATTTGCTATTTGGTAGCAACAGAGTTCGATGTGCACTCGTTGTGCCTTTACACTGTGCAATCCTTTTGAAATGCAATTATAGGTGGTAGTCAACAGGCTTTTAACTGCTTGCATCATCACCTTTTACCATATCTCCTAGAAAGTATGTTGATAATTGGAAGTTGGCAACAATACCTTGTAAACATGGTAATGCCATATGAGAAAGGAAATGTAGAGGGTGGCAGATTCTGTTTGCAATGGCTATCTATCATATTCATAGTAAATATCCAAAGTAAATATCATGTAGTTGAAAACATATACGCCACACATCCATTATCAACCTTTGATAAGAAATACTACCAGTTCAGGATCCATTGTCCATGCCACCCAAACCGCATCGAATCTGCATAAGCGTCACTTGTTATTTAATCAGAATGAAACTCATCCTAGTTGTGATGAGGTCATACAAAGATTAAACAAAAAACGTAGACTAACTTATCACAACTTGAAAAAGGTCATATGTGAGAGAGAAAATAAATGGGTATGCTTCCTTCTAGACATAAAATCACATATCACAACCTAAAAAAAATTGTTCGTGCACAACACAATCGTAGTTTCACACTTTCTGCCAAACACAAACATCACATGTCCAATGACAAAGAACATCATTGTTTGCACCATCCATATGGTGAGGATGCAATGCTCATAACAAATGTCGATTCCACCTTCAACATGGCTTGTCAACAAATGAAACTAGTTCCCAGTGGCAACCATAAGTTAACCTACCACATGTTGAAAAAACATATGCATGAGAGAAACAGGTGCAACCACATATCCTAAAATGGTCATGGTACTAACCGAGAGGAAAAAATCACATATCGTGGCCCTAGAGCCAATAACATGCACTACTAGCAATGAAAACCGACAAACAATTACTACGTGTGCTTGTCTAGGGAAGAGAGATGCAAAACAGATCTATATGAAACAAATTAAAGACACTCATTCCATTGCATGTGTGGTTTGCGATCAATTAAATTTCACAAAAAACACTAAGTCTTTCATCCCTGATTTGCAAACAGAATACCTCGGATTGACACTAAATGATAAAACATTTTCCAGTGGCAATATTTGTCTTCCATGCAAATGATCGCTTGAAAATGGAAATCTTCCACACTTTGCAATGCCTGACCAAATAAGATGTAATACACCACTACCAGATGTAAGTACACTTACAGAACTTGAAGAGAGACTTGTGTCTCTGCGAATTGCATTTGCACAAATCAGACCCTGGGGATAAAAACGACCCCAAATGGGCTTAGCAAGATCAATTATTAATGTGTTTGTCCAACTAGATGTTGTACAAAAATCCTTTCCAAAAATCATTAGCGATACAATGACAATTGTTGTAGCTCTCAAAAGACGTTTGCAATACAAGAATGCATACTAGACAGGTAAAGTGCATGTGCATGTTGTCATGAAAAAATTAAAAGAATTATGTTTCAGGACCCTGTACAAAGCACAAAACATCTGTATAAATGATAACTAGAACATTGTTCTTGAAGAAGGAGACGACAGCTCTACACAGTCTTTCAAAACTGCTAGTGAATTTGATACAAGCGATGAATTGGAGAATGAAAGATTTGTTGAAACATTGATACATGGATCCACTGAGTCACAATGCATTTATGGCCTGCAAGACAAGATTGTCGAAATTGCACCTGTTGAAGGGCAACGCCCACTTGGAATATTCAAGGACAAATTTGTTGAGGAAATGAACTTCCCAACACTTCTATGGAGATCCACGTCCCAGTGACATCAGAGAATGATTCAACTACCAAAAAATATTTCGATGGGAACTGCAACATTCAAGCGGTGACTTCTCCTGTCACATAACAAATTTGTTTTTCAAAACAATGCACATAATAATTGAGCAAGTTCTCTCTTGCATGTGGGTGCGAATAAGAAAAGGCTAGCTACAAGGAAGAAAGTTACTGGCCAAAGATGTCAAGTACAAGGCAAACCTAGAAAAAATCCTTAAATCTGATATTGGATACATAGATTTCAAAAATATTCACATCTCTCCTGACTATTTGCAACAAAAAAATAAAACTATTTTTGCAATGAACCAACAATTGGGACCGCCAACATTTTTCATCACATTTACAAGTGTAGAGCATCGCTGGGATCCATTGGTGGCTATGGTGTCTACATTATATAGGAACAAGAAAAGGAAAAAACAAACTGATATATTGGAAAATGATGACATTGACTACCTCATAAGAAATGATCCAGTGACATGTACTCGCTACTATAGGCATAGAATAAATGCTTTGAGGCAATTGATATGTCATGATGAAACGTTCTTCGGAAAAATATCAAACTACTATTTTGTGACTGAATTCCAGAATAGAGGGAGTGAGCATGACCATGCACTATTGTGGATAGAGGGTGCACCAGTCTATGGAAAGGACAACAACTCACAGATTGAGCAGTTTGTGGAAAAAAACATAACATGAAACACAGATCATTTGGATTCAGAACTTACCAAAGTTCATAGACATTATCATACAAGAAGCTGTAAAAAATGAAAAAATTCACATTGCAGATACAACTTCCCCGTGCCACCAATGAGAACAACAAGAATCATAGAGCCAATTAGTTTAAAGGACAATTTTCTCATTGAGAGATCTAGATCTTTGTTCGCATTTCTAGAACAACGAGACTTTGATGACTTAATGAGCTTCAAAGACTTATTGGCAGAGCTAAATCTAACAAAAGATGAGTACATCCAAGCCATACAATCTACAATTAAACAACCAACAGTTTTCCTTAAATGAAAACTTTCTCGTATTTGGAACAACAGTTTCTCCCAGGACATTCCAGTTATGTGGAATGCAAATACAGATGCATAGTATGTCCTCAATGCATATGTTGCAACATCATATTGTACATTCAGAAGAATACGCAAAAAACATGAAAGAAGTCATATTGATGCTATGCAAATGATACATACGCTTGGAAACACATTACTTAATCTTCAACAAATGTATGCTCAACAAGCAGTCCACATTGCACTTTCCCTGCCCCTTAACTGTAGTTCAAGGTGTTAGCACCAATTCTCGCAAGTCATGAGCACCGAGTGCAGCACACAGAAAAGGTCCATTTCAGGTCTAAAATCAAGTGAGCGGGCATTTTGTTGACAACGGCAAGAATCCACCATTGGAGCAGATCGACGGTCCTCGGGTAAAGATTGAGTCGCATAATTGCACGAGATATAGCGCATGGGCTCATTTATTATCACCAAAGTCGCAAAATGATTAGCCCTTTCGCGTTTTCGGCTACCTGGACTTCAAAGAGACAAAGGGGTGCTTTCTTCCACTGCATCTCAAAACCCCGAAACCCGAAGCGCGAAATGTAAAAGCGCTCAAAAGCCATTTCGACATTCCTCCTACCAAGAGTTCAAGGGACAAGGGAGTCATTCCTCCACTGCATCGAGAATCCTCGAAACCCGAAACATGAAATGAAAAAGCACCCGAAAGCCATTTCGGCATTTCGGCTACCAGGACTTCAAAGGACAAAGGGGTCACTCCTTTATGTTTTCAATCTCAACCACCCTCCATGGAAAAGGCAGTTAATGAATATTGAGTAGGTGGTTGAGACCTCAACTCAAGCCATGAATGCAGGGCATGGAGGTGCTGGCAGACAGTCTACCCAAGATTGTCCTGTGTGCATGTTTTCTCAAAAGAGCCATGTCGATCTGATGTCCTCGACTGATCAGAAGAACCTATGAACGCTAAGTTAGACTTTAATGTCTCATCTACCCTCTTGTTGCCAAGAGAGCGAATTTCTCTAAGTATATATACTCAGTTTTTGTATTTTTGTAGGGATCGATGGTAGAGCTAAGCTCCCGACTGTAAAGCTTTAACAAAGCCTCTGGTTCTCTGGTTATACGATGATATTTTGAGATTTCTTGTTTAATGGTGGCCAACCTCCTCCTTTCCTTGTTCCTATGAATCTGAAAGCCCGGGCATGGATGATCCAATCGAGTGTTGTTGTAACTATATGATGTATGTTTGATTGCATTAGTTATGCAACGTTTGAGGTTTACTTTGAAGTTTCTCCGGTCTGAGAGGATCTCACATCTGAGACTTTTCCCCTTCTTTCCCTCCACTTACTCACCACTATGCAAATTTACTGGCTCAAGTTAAATCAAGACCTCACATGTCCTTGCTGTTCCAACCCAGTTTTCTGAGTGAACGATATTGTTCTAAGTTTAATTCCATTCGATCACCCCCCTTTATAAACAAATCGTGACATAAACTGATGGGCCTCAGGCTTACTCCTTCCGCAATCCAGGAGTGACTTCTGACACCAACACAAGGAAATGTGTCTTCATAAACACATCTCCACTTGAGAAATACACATTTGTGCTTAAACCATTGTCTTTTCTAGAGAAAGAGCCTGATAATTTAGAGGACATATTATGTCATTCTATTATTGATTATTACCTACAACGTCCATCTCCTATTAAGCATATCTTCTTAGCAGAGTTCGTATCGCATTACAAAATAAATGGTGCACCCATATCAAAAAGAAAAAAAACCCTCTGTAATACGCTTTGTCGAATACAACAAACATATTGACTATGAAAACTATTGTAGATAAAAACTGTTGTTGTACGTTCCATTTGATCAAAATGAAAACTCATTAAAACATAACTTCCCTACATGGGAAGCTACATATATTGCTTATGAGACTATAATACAAACCAATGAATCTAGATTTACATACAATGTTAATCCAACATGGGGTGATTTAGAAAGTGCAGTTCATGAACTAGAAAACCCTGACAATGTTGATGAGACATTGACAAACCGTAAAACAACTAGAACTCTCTGTGATTCCTATGACTTGCAAGAAAATTTTCCTCATCCTCCAGCAGTCGACATTGAAAAAATTATCAATCTTGGCTTTCAAGTCACGAAACATCCTTTCTTTATTGAAAATAACAAATACTACAGAGTCAGAAGACTATTGAATCGAGAACAACAAGAAATTATAAAGGACATTGCAATTAAAAAATGCTTAAACATGCACACTCATGTGCACTTGTTCCTTACAGGCAGGGCAGGAACATGTAAGACATTCATAGCGAAAACACTATTCCAATTTCTTATACGAATCTATGATTCAAACAATTCGTCTGACCCTATGAAACCGAAGGGGCTAATAGTTGCATACACAGGAAAAGTTGCATATAATGTAGGTGGAACAACAATGGACTTTGTATTTTTTATGCCTTTTAACAAGTCACAATTTCTTCCACTCAGCAAGGAAATGTTAGATACCTTGTCTAAGCTTTATGATGAACTACAACTTGTCTTCATAGATGAGGCATCTTTGATTGTAAGTCGCTTCTTGTATTCCATTGACAACCAACTGAGAAACATAAAACATGTGCACACCAAATACTTTGGAAACATTGACATGATATTCTGTGGGGATCTTTACCAGGTGCAACAATGCGGACAAACAACCAAACATATGATGACTTAACATATATCAATTCAAGGTACATGCAATCTGCACCAATAGACCCAACCTTCCCTTACCTATTCTACATGAATATAGATGTTTCAATGCATAACAGGTACATGCTATCACTCATGCCTGGCGATGATATCATCATCAATTCAATTGACCTCGAAGAAGACAACCACGACAATGTACCACGTCATGAACATACAACCACTTTGCTTTTCCAACTTGTCCTAAAATTAGACATGTTAGTTGAAATATATGCCTGCAAATATGATTCACAGGATGGCTTGGTAAATGGTGCAGATGGAATACTCAAATCTTATACCAAAACATAAAAAGTCGATGTCCTCTGTATTAAGTTCCATGAGCTGCATATTGGCCACCGACAAGCAAACAAGTTGGATTATCTATATAATTCAAACACTGCGTGCGATTGGACACCTATTTTAAGAATATAAAAACCAGTATCGACATCGACAAAGGCAGGTCGACTGAAGATTCGAAAACAATTTCCAATTAAACTTGCATGTGCATGTACAGTCCACAGATCACAAGGGATAACACTTGATAGTGTTGCATTTGACCCTGCTAGAATTTGAATACATGGACTTGTATACACAACATTGTCCCATGTCAGAAGTATAGACTCCTTGTATTTACTAAGCGCTCTAACAAAAGATAACTTCAAAGTCAAACATAAAGTTGATATTGAGATGCAACGCCTTAGGACTAGCACAAAATGGCATCTACAATATGATTACCAATCCATACAAACAAAGTCATTTGCATAAATTCTCTCACTTAATACGTGCAACCTACATGCACATATGGATGATATACTCAATGAATATGACACAATGCAATCTGATATTTTGTGCTTGCAGGAAACATACATGACATTATGCATGCAAAACAAGCAATTTCCAAATCACAATTGCATATCAAGTTACATTACACATGGGGTGATGATATTAGTGAAAAAACATGTAACAATTTTGGAGCATATGCATTTCGAAGAAAACAATGTTGAGATGGTGCTCGCAAAAGTAATTTTCCATGAATCAGAAATTGCAATAATGAATCTCTATGTTGCTCCGCATGCAACATTCTCCAATATACTAAATGTTCTGTCAAATGCATTAGACCATTTGCATATGAACGAAACCATTGTCATTGTAGGAGAATTCAATATTGACATGCTACAAAATAATGCCAGAACAAAAGAATTGGAAAACTACATGTGCAGATACAGTCTCCACTTTCTTTTGGATAAGATCAACCATGTACAAAATGCACTTATTGACCATGTATGGTAGAATGTGCCCATTTCCCAATACAACCTCTTTATCTTAGACACATATTGGCTTGATCACGATACAATTAGTATTGTACTTGAATTATGAAATATACATCAAACATATTGCAAAATCATATTTCTATGTCTCAAAGCATATCTGTCTAGCTTGTTGCACAAAACCAAGTTATCCAACTTCTTATTTTTTTCTAGTTTGTAATTGTTTTTGGACACAATGTTTTTTTATTTATACACAGACATGGATCAAGAAAAAAAAACCGACATATGCTTCTAACACTATCTGTTACTATATTCCTTTGATTCTAATTTATTTATTGTATGTACATATTCGTTGTTTTTTCCTTACATATCAACTTACGTTCATGTTCATTGTGTTTTGCACTTTCCTTCATTGAAACAAACATGGAAACTAGACAAGGCAAAGAACTCTTAACCAGAAATGTAGAAGAAGACATACAAAGGTGCATACTTCTACACGTATTCCATATCCAATTGTTTTTCATTTACTCTGTCTATATTTATGATACTGGTTTGCAACTCTTTTGTTTTTTTCCCTTAGATACTGCATATCTTCCTATATATTAACTTATCTTCATGTTAATTGTATTTTATGTGCCGCTACCTTGAAATAAATAAAATTGTATTCCATGTTTTTTTCATGTGTTTCTACGTAACAATTTGCCTTCATGTCCATTGTGTTCTCTGTATTGCGGCATTGAAAAAAGAACAGAGTAATTGAACACGAGGATGAAGCCTTATGTGCCATAATTGAGAAAGCTGGAGTACAATCTTCCAAAAGGTATGCCAACATTGGTGCCAGAGCAAATACAATGCATGTGCCTAATGCACATCCATATCAATTATGAACAATATACACATGTTCATAACCATTATTTCACAAGTGACATGGGCATGAGCAGTGAATCATCACAAACATCAACACAACGACAAGGCCGAAGGTAAGGATACATAGATTATTCTCTTGCTATGTTTGGGAAACAAATATCCTTAGTTATTTATTCTACTATGCCATGGTAAATATGTTTATGTCGTTTACACCTCATGTTTTTTAGTTCACAAGAACTATCGACAAGTAGAAGTGAAACCTCATCATAGTGCAAGGTCCAGAGACTAAGAGGTATGGTTACAAAACTCTAATATGCATACTTTATCCAATTTGTACATATATTGAAGCTTGTCATATTTTAGAATATGCTTGCATATAAGAATTCCAAGTCATAGGGTCTGTTGAGCTCCAGTTATATTTCATGGCTGAGAATGTTTTTCCCATATTTTGTGTGTTTCTATCGATTGATAATTATCATACTAAGTGTTGTTGTGTGAGGCATAAAGTTCTTTGCTCCCTTTCTTTTTCCTCTTCTATACTTACCCATTTTTCCCTTTCCTTCTTCCCCTCTTTTATCTGTTTTTGGTTATATACTTAGTCACATTTCTATGCTCACGGGTTCCCGGGGTGGTGCACTGAGAAATTCTATATCCATCTATATCTTCACATCACGAGTCTGACTGACCGTCGTTCATTTCCATACTTAGCCAATTTTATGGCCGTGGGTTCCCGGGTAGGCGCTATCGAACTCTCATGCCCCGTGTTCGAGGTATACATCTTGCACCCAAAACTTAGGTGATCTACAATTCGACCCCAGACTCTTCGAACTCGCAAGGCTCACTCTACCTACGATGACTCCGTTTGACCACCCCGCCTTTCCATACTTAGTCGATTCTTCAAAGTTTCACGGGTTCACAGACTCCCGGGTTCACAAAAGTTTCAAAGCATTTTTCGCTCCCCTCCATCCCCACCACCTTCGCCCCTTCCCAATGCACATTAATTATGATTTTACAAGTGACAACTCACCACACAGGTTCAAAAAGATTGGCATTAATAAGCGGAAAGCTAGAGGACATCTCCCATTAAAACTCATTAATGGGAGAATATTATGGAATCTGATGAATTTTTTTGTGTCGATCTTGTATTGGCAAAAAATTGTTGGTTGTTTTAGTTTCTTTAAGGAATCATCATAGTAAGAATGAAATATTGTGCTAGCCCACTGTCATCTACAAAGGTGTTGACATGATCTCCCTCTTTAATATTGTGCATATATTATAGCTTGTCATATTTGAGAATATGCTTGCATATGAAAATGTTAACTCATATATACAACATCTCTTTAAACTTGAACCAGTGTCTGTTGAGCTCCAGCTATATTTCATGGCTGAGAACGTTTTTCCCATATTTGATGTGTTTCTATCGCTTGATAATTATCAGACTAATTGTTGTTGTGTGAGGCATAAATTTCTTTGCTCCCTTTCTTTTTCCTCTTCTATACTTACCTGTTTTTCCCTTTTCTTCTTCCCCTCTATTATTCGTTTATGGTTCTATACTTAGTCGCATTTCTATGCTCGTGGGTTCCTGGGGTGGTGGACTGAGAAATTCTATATCCATCTATAGCTTCACATCACGAGTCCGGCCGACTGTCGTTCGTTTCCATACCTAGCCAATTTTATGGCTGCAGGTTCCCAGGTAGGTGCTATCGAACTCTCATGCTCCGTGTTCGGGGTATACATCTTGCACCCAAAAAATTGGTGATCTACAATTTGAACCCAAACTCCTCGAACTTGCAAGCATCACTCTTCCTACGATGACTCCATCTGACCGCTTCGCCTTTCCATACTTAGTCGATTCTTCAAAGTTTTGTGAGTTCACGGACTCCCAGGTTCACAAAAGTTTCAAAGCATTTTTTGCTCCCCTCCATCCCCGCCACCTTCACCCCTTCCCAATGCACATTAATTATGCTTTTACTAGTGACAACTCACCACACAGGTTCAAAAATATTGGCATTAATAAGCGGAAAGCTCGAGGACATCTCCCATTAAAACGCATTAATGGGAGAATATTATGGAATCTGATGAATTTTTTTGTGTCGATCTTCAATTGGAAAACAATTGTTGGTTGTTTTAGTTTCTTTAAGGCATCATCATAGTAAGAATGCAATATTGTGCTAGCCCACTTCCATCTACAAAGGTGTTGACGTGATGTCCCTCTTTAATATTGTGCATATATTACAGCTTGCCAGATTTGAGAATATGCTTGCATATGAAAATGTTAACTCATATATATAACATCTCTTTAAACTTGAACCAGGGTCTATTGAGCTCTAACTATATTTCATGGATGTGAATGTTTTTCCCATAGTTGATGTGTTTCTATCACTTTATAATTATCAGACTAAGTGTTGTTGTGTGAGGCATAAAGTTCTTTTCTCCCTTTCTTTTTCCTCTTCTATACTTACCCGTTTTTCCCTTTTCTTCTTCCCCTCTATTATTTGTTTCTGGTTCTATACTTAGTCGCATTTCTATGCTCGTGGGTTCCTGGGGTGGTGGACTGAGAAATTATATATCCATATATATTTTCACATCATGAGTCCAATCGATCTCCGTTTGTTTCCATACTTAGCCAATTTTATGGCCGCGGGTTCCTGAGTAGGCGCTATCGAACTCCCATGCCCCATGTTCGGGTATACATCTTGCACCCAAAACTTTGGTGATCTACAATTCGACCCCAAACCCCTCCAACTCGCAAGCATCACTCTACCTACGATGACTCTGTCTGACCGTCCCTCCTTTCCATACTTAGTCGATTCTTCAAAGTTTCGCGGGTTCACGGACTCCCGGGTTCACAAAAGTTTCAAAGCATTTTTTGCTCCCCTCCATCCCCACCACCTTCACCCCTTCCCAATGCACATTAATTATGCTTTTACTAGTGACATATCACCACACAGGTTCAAAAATATTGGCATTAATAAGCAGAAAGCTCGAGGACATCTCCCATTAAAACACATTAATGGGAGAATATTATGGAATCTGATGAATATTTTTGCGTCGATCTTGAATTGGAAAAAAATTGTTAGTTGTCTTAGTTTCTTTAAGGCATCATCATAGTAAGAATGCAATATTGTGCTAGCCCACTGTCATCTACAAAGGTGTTGATGTGATGTCCCTTTTTAATATTGTGCATATATTACAGCTTGCCATATTTGAGAATATGTTTGCATGTGAAAATGTTAACTCATTTATTTTCTCTATTGCGTATGCGTTTGAGAAAAATTTGCGAGCCGAAATCACCCTTCAAATTGGAACATGGTTTACATTTGGGCCACAAAAAACACTAATGAAATAAAATAATATGAATAGTATTGAAGTAAATATATACAAATTCTCTTTAAACTTGAACCTGAGTTTGTCAAGCTCCAGGTATATTACATAGCTGAGAATGTTTTTCCCATAGTCAATGTTTATGGCCACCATTTCCTGGATTGGCGCTATCAAATTCTCATGCCCCTTGTTTCGTGATATACAACTTGCACCCAAAACTTTCATGATATACAATTCGACCCCGGACTCCTCGAACTTGCAAACTTCACTCTACCTATGATGAGTCTGTCTAGGTCCGTCTGACCACCCTGCCTTTCCATACTTAGTCAATTCTTCACCTCTTGTTGTCATATATATGCGGGTTCACAGACTCCCGTCCATCCCCACCACCTTCACACACTTCCTAATGCAAATTGATTACACTTTTATTAGTGACAACTCACCACACATGTTCGAAAAGATCGAGGACATCTCCCATTAAAATGCATTAAACCAAGATTTATGAGAGATTATATTATCATACTCCAGTGTTCATTTTAAATACTATCAGGACACAATTACTGTCACATGTTGTAATACAAACGAATCTTCATCAAAGCATTGGATTTTTTCACAGGCACCCCAGTCCCCTGAACTAAGCAATATTTTGATCTACCAACTCAACCTCCCTATTATCGAATTGGCATAGGTCAATATTATGGGATCTGAATTTTTTTTGTGTGTGGATCTTGAACTTGGAAAAATTGTTGTTTACTTTGTTTTTTTTTAAGGAATTATACCCCGCCTTTCCATACTTAGTTGATTCTTCACCTCTCGCTGTCACAGATTCGTGGGTTCCCGGGATCCCGGGTTCACAAAAGTTTCAAAGCATTTTTCGCTCGCGTCCATCCTTGCCACCTTCGCGACCTTCCCAATGCATAGTAATCATGCCTTTATTAGTGACAACTCACCACAGAGATCGAAAAAAATGGCATTAATAGGCAAAAAGGTCGAGGACATCTCCCATTAAAACGCATTAAACCAATATTTAGGAGACATTATATTATCACGCTCCAGCATTCATTTTAAATACTATCAGGAGCAGATGAACATTCTCATCACCTTATGGCTGCAGCTTGACAACATTTTTGTCAAGATACCTTGAATATTTTCGGGCGCGAGGACTAGAGTTTTCAGTGGTCAAGAGCTTATGACTACTACTCGTTCCCTTCTGCCCAAAAGGAAGTTATCTGGAAGTCTAGAATTGCATGAGCAGGTTATGTCCTTGAAGTTTTTTACTGTAATAAGTTGGTCACCTACTGCGTCGAAAATTATATTCCGAACTAGCGGATTATCCAGTTGCAGGACCATTCCCGAGTCTCCCTATCGCCTCAAGTATTTCGAAAGATGTTAAGACTTCCCGACCCAATGCTTACATTCAAGGATGAGGATTGCAGAGAATTCTTAAAGAAGCATGATAATGGATTGGACCTCTTACCAGAGTTCTTAGAGAACCCAACGATCATTCCCGTGGACAAGACTAGATTACAGGTTAGTGCATTTTAAAACCCTTTCCAGTAAATTGAATGGATTTTCATGAGGATAATGGGACAAGAAAGTACAACCAGCATCTCTCGGATGATTCTATATATTTTATATCTTACAGTGAAGGAACAAGCCATCTTCGATTGGGGCAAGTTGATTTCCATTGAAATCTCTTCCTAGTTATTGCAATACACAAGGCAGACGAAATTCTTTATGTCATCTTGCAATACAAAAGGCACCAATGAATCGTACATGCAGAAACGAAAAGGCTCGGGTGAGAAAAGTGCCCAATCCCCGACCGCCACACCCAACACTACAACATCTCGGAGCAGCGCTCCAACGACCTACCCAAGCAAGAAAATCACACACAGTTCTTTAAGCGGAGGAGGAGATAAGAACCCTCCCTCCAGAAAAAATGAAATTTCTCACAAACTTCCCACGAGCAAAAAATGAAAAACAATAGTGCAAGAACAATAGGGACCAAGGGGAGAAATTGATATCCACGATCTCTCCCTCGAAGATATGGAACTAGAAATTGTCATTGAAAAAATGTTCCCCGACAACGACTAGCTAGAGAGCACTGCTCCCCGTAACCCTCAGATGGAAATAATTGGGACCAATACCTTCGACGAAGAAGAGTCTTTTGCATTTCAGAGTGTTTTTTTTTACAGCGAATCAAAAAAATTGGTTATTGAAAAGAGAGATGTAAAGAATAAGAAAGGGAAATCTCGTTCAGAAATGAACCTATAGAACATGCATCCTTCCCAGATCTCTTAGATACACCGAGAAACTGGAGATGCTCTTGACAACTCTATTAGCGGCCTTGAAGCAGAGAATGTCATGTTAAAGGAGTGAATCAAAGAATTGGAGGGAGATCTAATGCGCCTTCCACTTTTGGCTACTCCTTTGGAAATGATCGAGCCCACCACACCTGCGACAAAGTTAAAAGGATCAGCAAGCCTTCTCACATTAGCCCGAGGCTATGTGGAAAAGAATATAAAGAAAATAATGGAATTAATAACAAAAGCTTGGGAGATGTCAAAGAGTATGGTCTCTTTTGGAACCAGAGTGCATGCTTTTCATGAGTATCTGCAAGCAGATCTCAAGAACGAGTAAGGTTTCTACCTCGATGCAATTGTTCCATTTGGTGTTAAAGTTACTGGTATGACATAATTGAGAAGAAGAGAGGAGGATCTCCCTTCCCCGGATTGAATAAACTAGCTAAATACATGCTGGAAAGAAAAGGTAAAAAACCTGAATTGTATCGTTCAAGCATGTAGCCAGGCCATATCTAGAAGAGACAAACTATTCAAGAAGCTAACTGAGATAGATATAGCCGGCAGCACCAATGAAGTCTAGGACCCGAAATAGATATTCAACTCATTGTTTTTAACCAAGCAATCATTTGATGATCAAGTTGAGATCTATAAAAGACTTCCATTTGAAAATTTATATGACATTCTTGAATATGGTGAAGATGACGTGGAAAAATGGCTAGTTGATTATTCGATTAAAAACTAAGATATTCAAGAGACATTGCACAACCTCTCTATTGATCTAAGGGACTTGGAAACTGAATTCTTCAATATAAAAATTCGGCATGAAATCAACGGGGCGCCCATGAGGAGCTACATCGAGGAGTGGTTCAAAAAGGTTGTCGACAAGATTACCAATGAAGGGAAAAGGATGCTTGAGATGGTTCCCATAACTACCGACGAAAGCCATAAAAGGACATCAACGAGCAAATGACCAGGCATGGGATACCATCATAGTAAGTTCATACTGATCACATTCTTCCCTCTTTGTCGACGTCTTCATCCAGTTACTCTACATGTTTAAAGACAAAGCTTTAACCGAGGACTGACAATTTTCTCTTTCTTCTTGCTAGGTCTTGTTGTCTTCCATCTCTGAATTTATTCTTTCTACAAGTTTGATTCTTGTACATCTTTGCTTTATGGTCCGCGGGACCCCCAATCCTAGTCATTATGGAAAACACATTTAAATTTCAGAGAATATCTATTGAACTATATATTTTTTTACAAATTCCAAGACAACTATTTTGGGAAATAATCTCAACTGTATTTTGTAACCCAGTTTATCTGAATATAAAATATTTGAGGTTGTTGTATGGTGTTTTTCAATGTTTAATATTGTTTTTTACATGGAAGAATAATTTGTGATAGGACATAGTTTTGTGGCGCCCACCCTATACTTGAGAAAGAAATGGGTAGGCCCCTCATGCTTTCATTCTTCGGGCCCCCATAAATACAATCAATGAATGACGCTATTTCAACATGGCAACTCAGGTGTTGACGTCATGTCCTTGTTTAATATTGTGCATATATTACAACTTCTCATATTTGAGAATATGCTTCCATATAAAAAATGTTAAGTCATATTTTTTTTTTGTTTATTGCTTATGGGTTTGAGAAAAATTTGCGAGCCGAAAATACCCTTCAAATTGGAACATGGTTTACATTTGGACCATAAATAATCTATTAAGATACATTAATATGAATACAATTGAAATAAATGTAAACAAAATATCTTTAAACTTGAACCTGACTTTCTTGAGCTCCAGAATTTGCGAGCCGAAAACACCCTTCAAATTGGAACATGGTTTACATTTGGACCACAAATAATCTACTAACGTAAATTAATATGAATACTATTGAAATAAATATAAACAAATTCTCTTTAAAATTGAACCTGACTTAGTCGCATTTCTATGATCGCGGGTTCCCGGGTTAGAGGGGTCCCGAGTTAGCGCTATCGAATTCTTATGCTCTGTGTTCCATGATATACATCTTGCACCCAAAACTTCTGTGATTTACAATTCGACCCCGGATTCCTGGAACTCGCAAGCTTCACTATACCCATGTTCACAAAAGTTTCAAACCATTTACCCAAAACTTCTGTGATTTACAATTCGACCCCGGATTCCTGGAACTCGCAAGCTTCACTATACCCGTGTTCACAAAAGTTTCAAACCATTTATCGCTCCCTTCCATCCCTGCCCTTCCCAATGCACATTCATTATGATTTTACTAATGACAACTCACCACACAGGTTCGAAAATATTTGCATTGATAAACAAATAGAAGATGTTATTGTGTGACATACTTACTCATTTTCCCCTTTTCTTCTTCCCCTCTATTATCCCTTTCTGGTTCTATACTTGGTCACATTTCTATGATCGCGAGTTCCCAGGTTGGCGGACTAACAAATCCTCATCTCCATCTATATCCTCAAATCACGAGTCTGACCGACCGTCGTTCCTCTCCATACTTGGCCAATTTTATGGCTGCAGTTTCCAGGGTTGGTGTTATCGAACTCCCATGCCCCGTGTTCCGTGATATACATCTTGCACCCAAAACTTCTGTGATCTACAATTCCACCTCACACTCCTCGAACTCGCAAGTTTCACTCTACCCTGGTTCACAAAAGTTTCAAAGCATCTATCGCTCCCTTCCATCCCAGCCACCTTCGCGCCCTTCCTAATGCACATTAATTATGCTTTTACTAGTGACAACTCAACACACAGGTTCGGAAAGATTGACATTAATAAGCGAAAACCGCATTAAAATGCCATTTACGGGAGTCCGACCGACCGTCGTTGCTTTTCATACTTAGCCAATTTTATGGCTGCCGGTTCCCAGGTTGGCGCTATCGAAATCTCATTCCCCGTGTTTCGTGATATACATCTTGCACCCAAAACTTCTGTGATCTACAATTCCATATTTAGCCAATTTTATGGCCACTGGTTCCCAGGTTGGCGCTATCGAAGTCCCATTCCCTGTGTTACGTGATATACATCTTGCACCCAAAACTTTTGTGATCTACAATTCCGTGATATACATTTTGCACCCAAAACTTCCATGATCTATAATTCCTCGAGCTCGCAAGCTTCACTCTACCTGGGTTCACAAAAGTTTATGATCTAGATTATTTTCGGCACAAAATGAGAGCGGAGATATAATAAAGAGATATCACGAATATCCAATAATATAACAGAAACGTATTAGAGATGCAACCATAAACACAGATATACAATAATACACGATTTCAATTAATGAAAGAAATGTAAAGAGACTGTAAAAATACAGAGTGAAAGACTCGCTAGAATGGTGGCAGATTATCTTTGAGAAGAGACGTGACAACTACTCGCATTCACAAGAAGATGATTACAATCAGGCTCTGAAGACCTTTCTACAATAAACGGGAATGTCAAAAACCCTAGAAATCCAAAAACCTAACCCTAGGAGATGAAGCACCAAAAGTCATGTGGGCCCCGTTTGGGTAAGTCAGTACATAAACTTCTCGGGCTCGTAACTTTTGCATACGATCTTCATTTGACACATATGATACATCGTTAGAAAGGTCTATCCGAGGACTACAATTACTAACAACAAATATTATGGTGTAGAATGAAGTAATATTCGTCAGAGTTTGATGCTCAAATAACGTCGTTTAGGGCCTCAAAACGACTCCGGAAGTTCAGGACCCGAAAAACTACCAAAAATAGTAAATTTCCAAAATTGTGAGAAAACTGTTTTGAGCCAGTTGGAAAAGGTGGGTGGCCACCAATATCCAACTGGATCAGTTTTAAAGCATTTTTCACTCCCTTCCATCCCTGCCACCTTCGCGCCCTTCCCAATGCACATTGATTATGCTTTTACTAGTGAACTCAACACACAGGTTCGAAAAAATGGCATTAATAAGCGAAAACCTCAAGGACATCTCCCATTAATACGCATTAAACCGCGATTTATGGGAGTCTGACCTATTGCCGTTCCTTTCCATACTTAGCCAATTTTATGGCCACGGGTTCCTGGGTTGGCGTTATCGAACTCTCATTCCCCATGTTCTGTGATATACATCTTGCACCCAAAACTTCTGTGATCTACAATTCCACCCCGCACTCCTCAAACTTTCAAGCTTCACTCTACCTGAGTTCACAAAAAGTTTTGCATTTATCGCTCCCTTCCATCCCCACCACCTTCACGCCCTTCCCAATGCACATTAATTATGCTTTGATTGCATTAATAAGTGAAAACCTCGAGGACATCTCCCATTAAAACACATTAAACCGTTATTTACGCGAAAACCTCGAGGAACAGGAGTCTGACCGACTGTTGTTCCTTTCCATACTTAGCCAATTTTATGGCCGCGAGTCCCTAGGTTGGCGCTATCAAACTCTCATTCCCCGTGTTCCGTGATATACATCTTGCACCCAAAACTTTCGTGATCTACAATTCCACCCCGCACTCCTCGAACTCGCACGCTTCACTCTACCTAGGATCACAAAAGGTTTCAAAACATTTATCGCTCCCTTCCATCCCCGCCACCTTCACACCCTTCCCAATGCACATTAATTATGCTTTGATTAGTGACAACTGACCACACAGGTTCGAAAGGATTGGCATAAGTATTCAATGTAATTTCAACATAGGTTTTAATATTTACATTTTCTTTATCATTTCATTTCTAACAAACAATTGAACATAACTTATATATATATATATATATATTTTCTTTTTTTTGTCATTTAATTTTACATATTTCAACTTTCATTTGCTTATTGTTAAAGATCTATTCTAATTACCCTTTAGTTACCATACTGTTAATTTTTTATTTTTTTAACAATATTTCTCGTCTCTTCCCATCTTCCAATAATCATCATCATCAATAATTATAAGGTGCCAACTATCACCTCCATTTCCAAATCTACTTGGCAAGGACTAAGCTACGACACAACACTTGTTCTCTTTAGTATAGATGAAGAGAGAATTCAAATATGACCCAAGTGTGCACCCAAACAATGACGAGTTAATTAGACGATTAGTAAGAGTTTGAGGAAGGATTAGTGAAGCCAAGCTACATTTGACACAATATTGTAGTTAGTAGTGAGGAATTGACAATGTTTAAGTGTGAAATTAAGGGGTTTGATATGGGGTCAAAGCCCATGCTTGATGTGAATTAAAACATGTATGCTTAAAGCCTAAAAATAGACCTTTGTAGGCAACAATAACGAGATTTGTTAAACGATAATATACTATGAAAATATAATATACTATGAAAATATATGTGTATGTGAAGATACTTGATCTAATTATGGTTGATATTTAGTTATGGTTGATACTTTAGTTGTGATATTTTTTTATTTACCATAGTGTTTTTATGATTAAGTGAGTTTGATCAATTTAACATAAGATTGTTTTTTTATTTTCTTGATTTCTTTTTGAAGGTGGTAAAACATATCATAACCTATTATAATGTTACCATTCTATATATAGTTTTAAATAAGAATGGATATATTTTGCATTAGAAAGTTGTTGTAGCCACACCGGTGAGCATAATGATATAGAAATATACAGTTTGTCTAAAAATGAAATTCTTAAACTTGTCCAAAGCTTGAAGCTTACTATCTAAAAGAGAGTAGAAATCCTTTGTAGAGGATTTTGAAAAGATACTACTGATATAAATTCTATAGAAAGCACCTAAAATTAAACGAAATTTGTAAAACATTAAACACTAACACTGGATAAATGCATGATGATTGTAAGCTTCCTCCTAGTTCTCTGTTATGGCCTAGAAGTTCTGGTCTACATCCGTCATTTCCATATTTTCTTGTTGATGTTGTACAATCTCATCTTCTTTGATTTTCTCAACTACTGACCCAATATATAGTCTAGCATTTGAGGTGGTTGAAGTGGGAATTTTGACCAGATTCACAACCATTTGACAAAAGGAAACATGCTTAGCTTGAAGGGATTCTATTTTCCTCTTTTGACAATGTAAGGTTTCCAAAGTGGAGGCATATTCATTATTTCTAGTTTCTTTTTTAGTGTGCATCCTACCATTCATATGGAAAATCAAATTCCTATTGTTTGTAATAAGATCTACCCGTCTTCTTAGAACTATGTGTATATCAGTGGTTTCACACATTAGACATCTCCTAGAATGCAAGTTGTCCATTCCGAAGACACCACATAACACCTGCAAATTTCCCCTTCCACTTCTCACAAATTCCACCATTAGACTACCATAACCATTAACTAGACCCGTTTCCAACATTCCCTTAGAGAAGTGACAACAAAGCAAGAGACTTTCAAAATCATAGTTTATCCCACATAAATTTGGCAGACTAACCTTTTGTTTTCCATAGAGAGCAAAAGGTGCACATGGACCTTCCTGAAAAACAATAGGAATTGAGCCACAAAGTTAGGCCACCCATAATATTCTAGAAAGTGTCCAATGCAAGAACTACCAAGCCACCAAATGGGACCTCTGAGCAAACCAGAATCCCACAAGAAAGAACTAGAAACAACGTCTCAAGATCGAAGGAAAGAAAAACCCAAATTTGAGCTAGATTAGAACAAAGCAAGAAACCACATAGTCTCCTCTACTTGCATTCCAAAATAATATGCCAAATCCATAATCCCACTTCCAGAAGAACCCAAGTCCCTTCACAATTGTTTAGCATGCTTCAACATTAAAGATTAAGTGTGTGAGGGTATTGTCGAGTGATACTCCTTGAATACCATGTTCCAATATTTAAAAGCCCATGCCATTTGACTTTCATGCAAAGCATATTCACAACTATGATTTGAAAATTAAAGAATGGGGAGGATTGTAACCCTTCTTTTAGTTCTTAAGACTTCACAATCCAAATGAGAGGCCATATTGGCATGTTTGTTAAGTTTCCTTAAGATATGGTAATATTCGATAGTTGCAAACTTACTAACTTCATTTTGTATTTCCCTAATAATTCTTGCAAGTTTGTCATCACTAAGGGAATAAAATCTATGCATCAATTTAATAACTAATGTCGAATACTCAATACCAATTAAGCGCTTTTAATATGATACAATTACATCGACGAACTTTAACCCTTGAAAAGAGCCAATGCTCCTACCTCATTATTTGACAATCTACCCAAGCCCTATTCAAAAAGAATTTTTCAATTTCCCTCTAGATAGAGAATGATCTCTCGGCACCTATGTGAGAATACTACTTAATCCACAATGCAATGTTAGTCCTTATGAAGATTATTAGCTTTCATCAATGAAATGGATAAAAGGGGTCAAAGCCCATGCTTGATATGAATTAAAACATGTATGCTTAAAGCCTAAAAAGAGACCTTTGTAGATGACGATAATGAGATTTGTTAAACAATAATATACTATGAAAATATATTCATATATGTATATGTGAAGAAACTAGATCTAATTATGGTTGATATTTTAGTTATGGTTGATACTTTAGTTGTGATATTTTTTTATTTACCATAGTGTTTTTATGATTAAGTGAGTTTGATCAATTTAACATAAGATTGTTTGCTTTTTCTTGATTTCTTTTTTTTAAGGTGGTAAAACCTATCATAGCCTATTATGATGTTATCATTCTATATATATTTTTAAATAAGAATGGATATATTTTGTATTAGAAAGTTGTTGTAGCCACACTGGTAAGCATAATGATATAGAAATATACAGTCTGTCTAAAAATGAAATTCTTAAACTTGTCCAAAGCTTGAAGCTTACTATCTAAAAAAAGTAGAAATCCTTCGTAGAGGATTTTGAAAAGATACTACTGATATAAATTCTATAGAAAACACCTAAAATTAAACGAAATTTGCAAAACATTAAACACTAACACTGGATAAAGGCATGCTGATTATAAGCTTCCTCCTAGTTCTCTGTTATGGCCCAGGAGTTCTGGTCTACACTCATCATTTCCATATTGTCTTGTTGATTTTGTACAATCTCATCTTCCTTGATTTTCTCAACTACTGACCCAATAGATAGTCTACCGTTTGAGGTGGTTGAAGTGGGACTTTTGACTAGATTCACAACCATTTGACAAAAAGAAACACGCTTGTCTTGAAGGGATTCTATTTGCCTCTTTTGATTGTGTAAGGTTTCCAAAATGAAGGCATATTCATTATTTCTAGTTTCTTTTTGAGCATGCATCCTACCATTCATATGGAAAATCAAATTCTTATTGTATGTAATAAGATCTACTTGTCTTCTCAGAACTCAGTGTATATCAGTGGTTTCACACAGTAGATTTCTCCTAGAATGCAAGTTGTCCATTCTGAAGACACCACATAACACCTGCAAATTCCCCCTTCCACTTCTCACAAATTCCACTATTAGACTACCATAACCATTAACTAGACCCTTTTCCAACATTCCCTTAGAAAAGTGACAACAAAGCAAGAGACTTTCAAAATCATAGTTTATTCCACATAAATTTGGCAGACTAACCTTTTGTTTTCCATAGAGAGCAAGAGGCGCACATGGGCCTTCTTGAGAAACAATAGGAATTGAGCCACAAAGTTAGGCCGCCCATACTAGTCTAGAAAGTGTCCAATGCAAGAACCACCAAACCACCAAATGGGACCTCTGAGCAAACCAAAATCCCACGAGAAAGAACTAGAAACAATGTCTCAAGATTGAAGGAAAGAAAAACCCAAATTTGAGTTGGATTAGAACAAAGCAAGAAACCACATAGTCTCCTCTACTTGCATTCCAAAATAATATGCCAAATCCATAATCCCACTTCCAGAAGAACCCAAGTCCCTTCACAATTGTTTAGCATGCTTCAGCATTAAAGATTGAGTGTGTGAGGGTATTGCGGGGTGATACTCCTTGAATACCATGTTCGAATATTTAAAATCCCATGCCATTTGACTTTCATGCAAAGCATATTCATAACTATGATTTGAAAATTAAAGAATGAGGAGGGTTGTAACCCTTCTTTTAGTTCTTAAGACTTCACAATCCAAATGAGAGGCCATGTTGACATGTTTGTTAAGTTTCCTTAAGATATGGAAGACTTTTGAGTATATTCGGTTTGACCATATTCACAGAGAATTTAACTCAGAAGTTGATTACTTATCTAAACAAGCAACAAGCGAGCCGGAAGGAGGCATTCTATTTCACACTTGGATGAACAACAAAGAAGGGACGAAACATATTATTAGCATCTACTAGTCTTTTTTGTCTTCACTTTTTTGATGTTCTAGTTTTCGGTGGTGATGTGGATTTTGTAACAGGGCTGGGCCCTTATCGGTTATTATTTTGTCTCCTTAGTTTTTTTATGATAGTTGTGGGAACTATCTACTTTTTGTTCTTTGCCTTGGGTAAAGTTGTGGGTATTAGTATTTACTTTTCTGTCTTTTCTTTGATTGTTACTTTTTCTCGAGTATGAAAAATAGGTCTCTTATTCCGTGGGAAAGGAATGTTTGCTAGTGAGTATTGGATTGTTGAAATCCTTGTAAAGACAAAGTTGTAAACCTTTTATATTTTCTTAATATAAATGAGATAATTTTTCTATTAGAAAAAAAGATATGGTACTCAGCAGGGTTCAACCACAAGATCTCCTCCCATCTCTTGGAGAAAGGTACCATCTTACCATCTGAGCTGTCTCACGATACTGATAATTGCAAACTTTCTAACTTCATTTTGTCTTGCGAGTTTGTCATCACTAAGAGAAGAAACTGTTTATTACCGAACATGTGATGGAGTGTTGTCGCCTTTGTTCAAACTCGACGACGAATTCCTCAATCCTCCTCGGTTTGATTGCAGCCATTGATGAAATCCCATCGACGGTTCTCAAGGAAGAGATCGAGGTGCAACGGATCGAGATCTCTGATCCGTTGATGAGAGGCATTGGGATTGAAGCAGCGAGATGTGTGCGAAGTCTCTGGATATATATATATTTTCTCTTCTCTCGCATCTGTACTGTTCGTCGCAATTCTTTACTTTATCATTTTTGTTGAAAGCAGCGGTGGGCAGCGAGAAACGATGTCGGGGCGTGGAAAGGGGGGCAAGGGTTTGGGAAAGGGAGGTGCCAAGAGGCACAGGAAGGTGCTCAGAGATAACATTCAGGGCATCACCAAACCTGCCATCAGGCGTCTCGCCAGGAGAGGAGGTGTCAAGCGCATCAGTGGGCTCATCTATGAAGAGACCAGAGGTGTCCTCAAGATCTTCTTGGAGAATGTCATCAGAGATGCCGTGACATATACAGAGCACGCCAGGAGAAAGACCGTGACGGCCATGGATGTCGTCTACTCTTTGAAAAGGCAGGGCCGAACCCTATACGGCTTCGGAGGCTGAGAAGTCTCACTCTGACTATTATTCATTACTCACTCTGATTTATGGTGTCTCTAGACACCACCTCCGTATCTGTGGGAAATTGTAAATCTGGCGAGTACTGCGAAATGTTGAGTGCATTGCTTTAGTTGGGGCTTGTAGGGATTTATTCAGTTGGTCAATAGAGGAATTGTCTATGTACTAACTAATTCACTCTATTTTCAGCTCGTTTGATCGTAATCTGGTGAATAGAAATTTTTGAGTCTGACCAGTCTGTTGTTCGGGATCAATTCACAAGGAAGATTGTGCAATTATGATAATCTGGGTTAATTCATAATTTGATAACCAGGGTAAGAGGGTAGTTTTGAGTTAACAAAAGTTGTAGTTATTTTTTGTTGCAGTTATTTTGTCTGTTCACTGTTTGACTAGTTTATGGTGGGCATCTAAGTTGTTGTAAGTTAAACCAACTTTTAATATGGTTGGATTTTTTTGGATATCTTTTTTTGTGTGAGTTTGAAGAACAGATGGACAGTATTTGCTTGTAACTTGGTGGACATCTAAGTTATCAATCACATTAGTCTTTAAAGTGACTAGATTTTTGAGTATCTCTTCTAGTGCAATTTTAAAATCTTGATCAGAACAAACCCTTGAAATCCAATTGCAAGATTTGATGATAAAAGTACAAACCCTTGAAATCCAATTGCAAGATTTGATGATAAAATTTACAGGTATGGAATTATTATCAATTCTTGTTATCAGATGTGTACTAAATCCTGCCTGAGATGTGTACTAAATCCTGCCTGAAATGATGTTGGAAATGTGATGAGCTAGTTAGTGATTAGCTTACAGTGGGTTTGATTTTGGTGCTCTCTATGTATTAACTAAACTGTCTCATTTCTTGTGGTGTTGCATAATTGTTTTATAAATTTGTTTTTTTTCATCAGAATATGACATAAATCTGTATAAAATTGTTATTTTTTTCCTTTAAAATTTATTTTTGAATGTAGAAATGGATTCAATATGTTGAAAAATATCCAGGGCAGTTAGATTATATAGAAATAATTATTCAAATGTATAGATTTAATAAATTTTCACTAGATTTTAGATAAAGGTCCCTAAAAAACATCTCTAGAAAAAAATCATTTAATAGAATGTTTAGAATAAAATCATTTAATAAAATGTTTAGAAAGCAACATTATTTTTTATTGTTTTGACCAAAATGTTATACAAAAGAAATCTTGATTTTATTAATTTATTGTTTAAATTACATTTTAACAATTAGGGTTTATCCCAACTCTGACCATTTGGACCATTTTAGGAGTTATAGTTTTCAATGATTGAAAACACTTGTTAATTTAAGTAACATTTATTAGGATTTTTGTCATGCCTATTTGATAATGCTTTTTTGTGAGATAATGAATAATAATACCTTCTAAGCTTCAAAAAACCAAAAAAAAACCTATCCATTGACCTTGGTTATCTAAAAAAACCAAGAAGAAACTTGTTATTGGTTTAGATATTGGCTTGGAAGATACTATTCATATGGCCCTTTGCAATCTTGTGGGTAGAATATTCTATAGACACCTTTGTAACTTGGACCTGGAAACTTAGATGTCTACCTTTTGGAGGACCATTCTGGAATATGTTCCTTCACTCTCACATCTTGGTTGGGGTTGCCTTCATTTTTTTTTTTAAATCTCTTGAGGACACCACTGTCATTTTGGAAAGACTATGGATTTTGGACAACAATAGGGTCATGCTGAAAAGATGGAGAGTAAGTTTCAATCCAGCTCAGGATTATTTTTGACAACATCACCTGTGGGTTCTCCTCCTTGGACTATTGCTTTTTCTTTGGAACGAAAAGGCTCCTTAGGCTATTGGAAACTCCTTGGGTCGCTTCATAAGTGTGGACCTCAAGACTCTCATTGAACCATATAAGAAAATGGCAAGGATCTTAGTTGAGATAAACATACATGAGGGTTTACAAGAAATCTTGGATATAGACTGGAGAGGATGCATCACTCAACAGAAGATGGACTACTTGGGCATCCCCTTTAGATGCTCTCTTTGCAGATAGACGGACCACTTGAGAAGGATCTGACTTGGCATTTTTCAAGAACAACTTTTAGAGGAAACTATGCTTGAGCTAGCTTCTTCCACGAACTCCCCTATTGCACTCTCTCATCCACATCTATTAGAGTATCCAGATGATGGCATAACTCTTGCTTTAGACACCACTTCTAGTAAGCTTCTACCAATCTGTTCGACTTTATATGCCTCACTCTCCTCAGAATTATAACTTATTGAAAACTATCCATGCTTAACTTTGGGACATGCTTTCTTCCCTACAAACACTGCCTCTACATCACAACACAACTATGCTACCCTCTCTTCTCTCCCTTCACCTACCTCTTTACACCTTCCAGCCCACACTGGTGCAACCCTCATTAGCATGCAGTCTACCATACCTTGTTCTCCTACCTGGCAACTACCTAACACAGATTTGGCAACAACCTATCCCCCATCACCCTCACACTTAGGCACACCTTCAACTCTACACCCCCCTCTCTATATTGGTAAAACCCAAGTTAACCTGCAACCAACCACCCATTGTACTCCCAACGAGCAGCCACTTTCCCCACAATTGACAGTTAACACTCCCACACTCGCATCACACACAGGCGCACCTTCTTTACCTTTTCCTGCCTTCACTGGTGCGTTTTAGTTCAACTCGTTGATAATCACAAATCCTCCACATACAATTTTCACATCTACTTCATTTGGGCCAACTACACTTTCAGAGGCATCTAAATTCCCCCCCACTATTAGTTATTTGGAGATTCGAGACCACTCTTCTTCTCCTCAGTTACATTTCTACATCTTGGTAGCGAGGAGCTTTTGCGAACCAGATCTTGAACATGATGATTCTTACTGCCTTTCGGGAATGAGTGAGTCTGAGCCTAAAGAAACTGCTCTTGGTGTAGTGCTTGACTCTCTCATTCCATCATGCAAAAAAGTCTTAACACCAACACCTCTGGCTACTTTTTTGGGCACAACACTACACAACAAGCCTGTATCAGATTTTGGTCTTGGCTCAGTTGAATCCTCTTCTACAACATAGGACAAAGGCTACACTTGGTCAAGAGGTAGAGGTTTCGAACACTCTACAATCAAAACCCGCAGTGCTCGTCGAAAGGAGGGCATTCTGCGATTAGTCTCGAGGATATATACTCATTCAACCATTGATATTGGGGCACTTAGAGGCATGAAAGCCTTAGCAAGATCAAAGCCATGATCTTGCTCTCCTTCAACATCAAAGGGGTGGGAGGCCACCTAAAAGCTGCTTCATTTAGAGGACTTCTTTCATAGATTTCACCAGACATCATATTTCTACATGAAACATTGGTCGATAGCAAAAAAGCTAGATTATTCCTCAACCAGTGTCTTTCAAATTGGCATATTTGTTCTATCAACTCACTAGGCACCTCTGGGGGTTTAGCAGTGGCTTGGAACCTTGGCAAATTTGCCTTCATTCCCTACCTTTGTTGTGGAGGCATTTTATTATTTGGAACTAGTTGCATCACAAATAATCAGATAAATCTTCTCAACATTTATGGTCCTTGCACTGGTAGACAGTGTTTTTGGGAGAGGATAGAAGCCAGGGGCCTCCTTGATCTTGACAACTTAATAATGTTGGCGATCTTAATCTCACTACTTTTGTGGGCGAAGTTTGGGGGGACTCTGCATCACAAGATCCCCTGGCAGATTATTTCTCTTCTCTTTTTATCACTCACCATTTGGTAGATCTCGCTCCGGTTTTTTTGACACCTACCTGGCGCAATGGGCGAATGGGTACAGAGTCCATCTCCAAGAGACTGGATCACTTTCTTATTTCAGAACAAGTCATTTCTACGGAGGACAAGATCCGATCCTGGGTAAGCTTACCTTTTCTGTCCGACCATGTGCCGATCATCCTTCAATTGGACTCTACAACACAAAAAATTGCGTATCCTTTTAAGCTAAACTCTGGATGGCTTGATGAAGCAGAGTTTGTTTCCATAGTTTTTGAAGTGTGGAAGGACCCACACTACCTATCTGAACCAAACATCCAACACCATCTAGTCTGGAAGCTCAAATATCTAAAGACTCGAATCAAATCTTGGGCTGCCATAAATCGCCACCAAAACGCTCAACGATTATCATCTCTCACCTCAAAAATTCAAAATCTTCTTCTTGCAGAGATCAGCGCGGGAGCCACAGGGGATAACAATCTTTTATTAAGGGAACTTGAAGTGGAGCAGAATCAATTTTTACAAAAAGAAGAAATTACTTGGAAACAAAGATGCAAATCAGACTTGATCAAGCTCGGTGATCGCAACACTAAATATTTTCATAAACTTTCTAGCTCTAGAAGGAGAAAAAATTGTATTTGGGAGATCACTGCTGAAGATGGAACCATCCACAAAGGTCAACAAGCCATAAAAACTGCCGCAGTGAAACATTTCCAGCCATTCTTTGAACAAAATACAACAGTGAATCTGCAGTCAACTGTTTCGGTGGCTAGTCTCTTCTCACAAACAGTCACAAGGGAAGATGCTCATTTACTAGACAGTCCTTGTACACTACATGAGATTTATGCAACTCTCAAATCTTTCTCCAAGGACAAAAGTCCAAGCCCAGATGGCTGGACAGTGGAATTCTACTTGCATTTTTTTGATTTGGTTGGTCCGAACCTCCTGGATCTTGTGGAGAATAGTAGACTTAGTGGAAAGGTAATTGGCGCTATAAACTCAACCTTTCTCACTCTCATTCCTAAATCTACCTCTCCCTCTTCCTTCGACGATTATAGGCCTATTGCACTCTGCAATCTTTGTTATAAACTCATTTCTAAAATTATAGCCACCAGGATCAAGCCCATACTCTCTCGCTTTATTTTCAAAGAGCAGTTGGGTTTTTTAAAAGGTCGTCAGATTCTTGATGCCATTGGCACTGCCCAAGAGTGCCTCCACATCATCAAATCAAAAAATTCCAAAGCCCTCATTCTCAAATTGGATCTTAAAAAGGCCTTCGACTGCATTGATTGGGACTTCCTCAGATTGATTTTTTCTCAGACGGGTTTCAGTCAACAAATGATCAAATGGATCATGGGTTGTGTGGTCAATGCAAATCTTGCTATATTGATCAATGGCGAAGCATCCTCCTTCTTTTGTATGGGCAGAGGATTGAGGCAGGGCTGTCCCCTCTCCCCTCTTCTTTTCATCCTTGCAATGGAAGCCTCGAGCCTACTTCTCAAATCTAGACACGCTGAAGGTAAAATCATTGGAATTAAAGTTTCCAGGACCATCAAGATCCTACATCTACTATTTGTTGACGATGTCCTCATCATGACATCTGGTTCTCCACAAGAATGGCTAGAAATTAAGGAGACCTTATTTATTTTTTGTAGCACCACAGGGTTGACTATCAATTGGGGCAAATCTACCTTTCACTTTGCAAACTTACAACAACACATCTTATATCAGATAAAAGATATCTTCCCCCATACTTACTTCCCTCTCTCATTAGGGCTCAAATCCCTGGGATATTTTTTTAAATCAGACTCATATAAGCCATCAGATTGGAACTAGCTCCTTGCCAAAGTGGAAAAAATAACTAAGCACTGGTGTTCGAGGTGGCTCTCTCTTGCTGGCCGATTCACCCTTATCAAAGCGGTCCTTGAAGGATAGGTCGTGCATTGGATGGCCCTTGCTGCAATTCTAGCCTTGGTGCTTTCAAAACTCTGCAAGCTAATCTTTAGCTTCCTTTGGTCGGGTTGTTCTGAACATCATCGACAACATTGCAACTGGAAAACTATGTCAAAACCAAAACGGAAGGGAGGTTGGGGGATCCATAATTTATTTCATTTTAGCCAAGCTCTCATGGCCAATTCACTTTGGCGATTACTGGACTTTCCAGGGATTTTGCATTANTATCTCTGCAATTTTACAGTCAGAAGATGGCTCACTTCAGAGGTGGCCACCACCAGATCGACATTTTTCTTCTGGAAAAATATCACTAGATCAAAATCTTTGATAACTCGATGGCTTAGCTGGCTCCTAGGCTCGGGTCACACAATTGAACTTGGGCGAGATCGTATTCTTGGTATGACGGACGCTGACACCATTTCTGCACAGCAGACATAGCATCTCCATTCAAAAAATATTTGGCATCTATACCAAATTCATGATTCTTCCAGTTCGCCTCACCTCCCAGATCGTTGGATCACAAGCACAACACTCGGCCTCCACGCAGAGCACTCGCGCGATTGGCATTTATTCTGTTCAAAATTCACGCATATGGGAATCCAACTCACCAATTCGGATGACATTCCTCAGTGGACAGGGGGTGATTGCTCAGGAATAATTACTGTCCAAAACGTTTATGCTGCAATTAACAATTCAATCTGGTATACAAACATAAAAGGTTGGAGATATCAGATCTAGAGCCGAGAAATCTCGCCAAAAATCAAGTTTTTTACCTAGATGATCACCGCTTATAAACTCAACACCCAGGACACTCTTCTAAAAAAGGGTTGGTCAGGGCCAAACTTCTGCGACCTCTGCAAAAACGACTCAGAAACTACAGATCATCTGTTCATCAAGTGTACTTTTACCAAACAGGGTTGGGAAAAATTGGCTTTGTTTTTAAACTTTCAAACCTAATGGAATGAGAACAATCTATAACACTGCTTTGATATTTGGGCACAAAGAAAACACAATCTCGTTCATTTACCTTCCCTCATTTGCTGGAGTATTTGGCTTGAAAGAAACAAATCAATTTTTGATCATGGGACCCCATCTAGAAGTGTCGCTGCTTACAAAGCCCTTGGCATTTACAATTTATGGATTGACACACTCGCCAACAAGCCACCACCTCAACACTCTCTGTAGGTTCCAATTATAGAAAACAATATACAAGTTGGTTTGATGGAGCTGCGTTCTCCAACGGGTCTCAGAGTGGAGCTAGAGGGCTGATCAAATTTGCACAAAAATCCTATTACAAATGGACTCTCAAGTGTGGCTCAGGCACCAATACCAGGGAAGAAATTTTGGGTGCCTGGGCCACTTTATTCCTGGCTTCTAGACTCCACATTGAATTCCTTCACGTTCTTGGGGACTACAAAATCATTATCAAGTGGTTGAACAGCAGGGGAGATCTACAAGCAATCTCTCTCTTGGCCTGGAAGGACCGAATTAGACTGCTTCAGCCCACCTTTAAAAAGCTCAGTTACAAACATATATATCGCGAGCACAACAAAACAACTGACCTTTCAAAAATATCGCTTCAGAAAAAAGTGGGAATCCTATCCTACAACTATTGGATAGATGGACATGAGGGTCCCCCACTCTTTCAAACACTATTTTAAGATCAACCTTCTTTTTCTCATTTCTCATCGGCCCA
>JASDQU010244901.1:246203-259109 GCA_032191745.1 Picea mariana
ATATATATATATATATATATATATATATATATATACATGGAGTGTATGATATATAAACCAATGTTATTTTGTAACTACTCTAGGTTGCTTGAGAGGTTTCTTCAAACCCTGCTCTTGAGATGAAGAAAAATCTACAAAGCCTCTCTTTGTTGTTGTAGAGGCTTCTGATTGTTTTGTAGTTGTAGTAGGCACATGTTATAATTGTTTCTCTAGATATTTAATTTTCTTTGCATACTTTTGCAATATCTATTGCAATATTGTTTTTTCTTTTGCTTGATTTTTCAACAAATATGTATTCTCTTTATACTTCTCATCATTGGCCTTTTGATTCTTTTCGAGTTTTTCATTTTCTGTTTTCAGTTTGGATCGAACGAAAACCAATTGACCACTGAGTTTTTGTACTTCATTCTCAAGCTCTTGTTCCCTCAAATATTATTTCTCTAATGCAACAGACAAAATTGGAACTGCCTCAATTACTTTCATACTCTGTAATTTCTGTTGTAAATCAACAATTTGGGATTTCAACATTTGTTTCTCCGTGTCACATCTTAAATGTTGTACCTTTTGGTTTGAGTTCATTATTGAGAACTTTAATCTTTGAATTTCTCTCAGTTATCATCATCTTCAATGATTCCACCATTGGTGATGGGGCATAGAGATCAACCAAAGCACTACTTAATACTTTAGCTTCCCGATTCATCTTCTCTTTTCTTTCTCTGGAATTTTCCAAGTGTTTTGAAGGAATTTGATTTGTTGAACTACCCTGGATTATATCTTTACCCTTAGCCATACCCTAAATTTTACCTTTATCTTGATGTTTTCCACCTTCTTTGCTCTGACTTTCTATTTCTATTTCAAGTTTTGTACTCTTGTCTTTTGTTGCACCGCCCTTACTTTTACCTTTTCCCTTATCCATACCCTTAATTTTACCTGCATCCTTACCATTGCCACCTTCTTTAGTAATCATTTGTATTTATTTTTTAAGTTCTCTAATCTTCCCATTTGCTTTGAGAACTGCCATCTTTTTCTGATTCAACTCATTATTTTGGTTACAATTTTATTTCTTCAAACTGTCCAATTTATTTTTATATTCTTCAATCTCTGAATTATGCTTCTGACATAGCTCTATCACTATATTTTTAAATTCAGCTTTAAAAAATTGAATAAGTCCCTCTTTCTCCTTCAAACTATTTTTTAATTCATCCACCTTTGGATTACTTGTAGTATTCAATGGAGGTATTTTCAAAACTTGTGGTTTGCTTTTCAATTCTTCTTCAAGATTTGAAATAGTTCTTGTATATGTAGCCAATGAAATTTCAAACGTTGCCCTGGCGTCATGAATCTCCCTCTTACAATCCTCTATAATGAGGGATACCTCAATTTATAATCCAACTATAATACGATATTTTCCCTTTGTTATGATTCTTGTAGTTTCCTTGCAATTGCATTTTCCATATTTCCAATTTTCTTCGAGCATTCCATATTAAAGATGTGTTGTATTTCACACTTTCCCTTCCAAGTGTATATAGAGGAAGAATCTTCCATTGCAAGAAGTATGTAATGCATCATTCTATCCAATTCCCCCAAAACAAGTCTGTTATAAAAAAATGTTTGTTGGACTGTTCACATTTGAAATTGGAGAGGTAGAATCAACACCCATAACAGGGACGTTATACACAAGCAATGCCATTTTAGGAGGAATTCTATCAATTATAGTTTCTAAAGTAACACAAATATCATCATTTATTGTTTCCATATAATTGTCCATACCTCCCTGTTCCTTGGCTTCATTCATAGATTCATGTAGGTCTTTTAAAGTTCTGACAACATTAAATTCATCTTTGGAAACTGTATCAGAACCGATTTCCACACCATCAACTGCAGTCTGCTCAGGTACTTCCTCAATGAGTTTATTTGTTTTTGATCTCCTAATGTAGGTTTTAAGAGGGATTGTTTGGTCATCGGGTCGATATAAATCAATAATTTTCTTCCATTTTCTTTTCTTTTCTGCAACAAAACAATTGAACATTAGTATTTAATGTGAAAAATAAATTCGATGTACATAAAAGAATAAATGAATGATCACATACCTTTCATGCACATTGTTGTTGGAATGCATCCCCCTGTAATGCAATTATGTTCATTTATTTTACCGTCTCCTTGTACACTCTTTTGGACATCCCTACTGGCATGTATTGGATTTCCCCTCATTTGTCGCTTGGAATTTTTAAGATCTTCCTAAAAAACGAAAAAAACACAATAATGTTTTCTTAAATGGACATGAAAGTAAATATAGCAAAACAAATTAATTTGGTAATTATTGGAAAATATTATAGAAAAACATGTTTAGTAATAATACATTTTATATGACTCTTTTTTGTTATTGTAAGTTTTTGTTATTGCAAGTCTCATGGGTCTCATTAGCGATGGCTATGGAAAACATTCTTGTAGTATATGTATAACCTAATTCTTGGAGTCACTAGATTGATTTTTGTATTATAAGTGGAAATGAAGTCTATACGTTCTTTCCACTATATCCTTCAAAGCTCTGTAAAACATTTTGTCCGTCTCAGTAACTTCAAGCACCACTCTAGATGAATTGATGACCAAGCCTTCATCATCATTTACATCCTTAACATTTTTTGTCCTCTTAGGAAAATATTCCATTCCCTCACTATCGGTCATTGCATAACATTAAAAAAAGTGAAATCGAGTGTTTAAAATTTGTTAGCGATTAATGTTAAGAAATTCATTTTTAGTAAAATTCAAAGAAAAACTTAATGTTGATTACCTTTCGATCCACCTGTTTCCTCTTTTTGCAACATTTTCATAAAGCTTTTACGCTCTTTTGCACTCAGATTGCAAACAATCTTATCAAGTTTCTTCAAGTTTTTTCTCTGCATGTCACGTATTAACCAATACACATCATTGGTTTAAAATTACAAATATTTAAAAGTATATGTTAACTTTTTAATAAAACTTAAAGAACTTTTCTACCTCTCTTCTTAGGATGAGCTACCATCGCGCTCGCTGCAATAAGATGTTTTCTTTAAATTTCTATTAGCCATCCTGTATAAAGAAAAAATAGGAATCATCACTGTTAGCACTAGAAGTCACCTCCAAATTGCGTTGGAGGTAAGCCCAGTACCCATCAGAGTTTTTTGGTGGATGTTGGTTTTATATGAGTGGAGGTCAATGGACAAAACTCAATATATGAATGATGTTCAACACAGAACTGGACAAGAAATGCACAGGGAAGTGAGGGCCACAACTAACTTTAGTCAGTGAATTGAGTTTAAGTGTGAGCAGAGGGAAGACTTAGTAAGAAAGGTGGACAAGACTGCTATGGGCATCAGGCCTTCAATAAACTTGGAGAAGAAAAACTCTGACTCAAGATCACTCAAGCTCAAGCTTCAGACACTGAAATATGTCCAAACAACATAGTCACACCAACAAAATGATCAAACATAAATCACCATGCAGCTACAACAACTCGATTGGATCCTCCATGCTCAAGCCATTCAGTGTAAGAGGAAAAAACATCACAAGGAAGTTGACTAAAACTGATCACAATACCGCTGCAATCAAACCTACATTACAACAACATAACAACCCTTGACTGGATCCTCCATGCCCGAGAGTTTTAACACAGTTTTTACAAAGAGATGAAAAGAGGATAACTTCTATTAATCTGAAAGTCTCAAATCTGACACATAACCAGAGAACAATTCTGGCATCAAAACATTACAAAATAGGGAGCTCTTCTCAACCAATTGATGACCTTAACAAAATATCAAAACTACTTATTTACACTCAGAACAGTCCCCAACTATCAGGAGTGTGATCTGATCACTACATTCAAAGCATTGTGTCCGAGCAGTCTTCTATCAGACTGTGCATGTATCCCTCCTGTCAGACATGAGCCTAGCTCTGTATGGGCTTTCAGGAAAAAAATTCCATCGAGGGGGCCTCTGGCTGACATCTCTGTCTCTACAACCAGACCCTCCATGCTTACCATTTATGGAGTGAGTTGAAGTTTCAACTACCACTCCTTTTTCATTTACTGTTTCTTCTCAGGATCGCAATGAGGCTAAATGCCCAGGGGTTGTTGTGTGTTGTTGGTGGCTCTTTACTGCAGGTCCTATGAAACCTGTGACCTTCCTCTTTTGTGCTTCTGAAATCTCGAGCCTCAATCGCCAGCTCCTTCTTCATCACCCCTTCATGCTTGTGACCTCGGGCTGCGACCTTGGGCCTATCTAAAAGGTGCTTCGGGGTCTTTGGGACTTCGACGCTTCAATAACTTGGCACGTTTCTCATTTCAAAACTCTCAAAGTAAAACTCCCGGAGTGACAGATATGATGACGCGTGGCAGTCTAGATTCAAATGGCTGAGATCTACTTCAGGACTTCAGGCCTTCGATACTTTGATGCTTTTGAATGTGAAACATGAAGAGCTCATCAGAGGAAAATTCTCGAAGTGAGAGATTGGCTACCGCATGTTCTTGCTGACAGATGGTCCAGACTCACTTCAAGACTTCGGGCTTTATCCCTTTATAAGTTTTACACACTTCCTACTTCAAAACTCCCAAATCTTATTTTCCCAAACACTTGGATAAGATGCCACGTGCTCCCTTCAATATCAACGACTCATCTCGCTTCAGGCTTCAGCTCTTTTCATGGTGCTATACTTTGTGCAATTTTGAAACTCTGAATACCCGAGGGCCGCTAATCTGATCCTCATAGGGGATCTCCACCGTCGCAAAACTGAGCTCATCTGTTTGTATTTTAAGCCCGAAATGAGTTGCGCTGCATGCTACGCTCAAACGCTTCATGTGCAGACCACGAACTTGGATGACCTACTGCCCTTGACAACTATATGTGATAACATTTGGCTCCATAGGGGACGGCATGCTCCCTGCGAGCTTCCAATAACAAGTAGTTCCAGTCTCCTTCTGCATTGGGCTATGGAGTCATGCTCGAAAAACATCCTGCTGAGGATTAAAGGTCGACAATCGCACTATCCTAAAAACGAAAGAAAAATAGATGGGCTCCAGGAGGAGCTTATTTATGTACATTCCTAGACTAATTGAATTTTTACACAGTGCTAGGTGAAAGCGAACTTCCACCATAGCCATTCAAGTAACTTCCTAACTGGAAGGCCATTGGCTCTGTTAGTGATTGATAACAGATGATGCAACCGTGACAGCAAAATGATTACATCCTTTAGCTTTCCTCCTAATGCTGATATCAGGATAAATTTGGGCGGCTCCAAAACATGAAGGAAATGCAACTCCATGTACTTTCTTACAGGTTCATAGAGCAAGTGAAAAAATCCATTGGGTTGGTGACAGAGAACATGTTATGTCTTATAGTTTCTCACACATGGTTGAATGTCTCTGCAAAGCACGGGTGAGTGAACGGTTGATGCATGCTGATTGATCCTAGGTGATGCTTGCTCATTTGCAGGCTCTAGGCATGATATGAACTGCACATTTGGTTCTCCCTCTTCTTCTTCATGACTCTCCCAAGGATTAGATTCATAATCGTCATAAACAAGAACCATGGGAAAGCTCTGCTCTTTATCATCCTCTTGAATGTCTTCTGCAGGCCCCGGATGGATGATTTCCACACAATGTTTTTCGTCATTGAATAAAGGAAAAGTCTCTATAGTGAGGTCTTGGAAATTTTTAAAATATGAAACATACGATTCCATGTATATAGTCATAGGATCATGAATCGTGTGACAGAATCATGGTTTCTTTAGAAGACCAAGTCGCTCCTCTGTAAATGCCTCTCTACTTGTAAATAAAAGACTTCCCTGTTATTTTGAAAAAAACTCTTGATCATCAACAGTTGCAGTCTCTTCTTCATAAGAATGATCATAATATAATGGTGTAGCAAGATTTAAAATGTCATAACTATGATCAGCCAATAACATATAGTTATCTACGCAATCAACCATTTCTACATGCTCAAAATGTTCTGGAAACTGATCATAAGATGGATATGTATTCCTGCCCATAGAATCTGCAAATATGGAGGGATATGTTTCCAAATGTGAGTCACACCCACCTCCTTGTTGTTGTTCCAACTCTAATTCATACTCACTATCTTCTTGCTCAGAATCTGAAGCATACTAATAGTCTTTCGGCTTATGCTCATGCAATTTTTCAAGATATGCTTGCATCTGAACCCCTTTGCTAGCCCTGATGTTCTCTTCAACTTCTTCAGCATCTTCAAACAGGTGTCTTAAAGATGGATATTTCCTCTCTCTCAGGAGAAGGACCAACTCGGGAAGCTGAGCCATGACATAGTACACCATGGCAACAGTCTTTATGGGTCTGATCTCCATAGGCATACTATGATAAACACTGTAAAACCTCTTGTTGAATATGACCAAGGCTTCCTCTTCCCCTCTCCTCAAGGCATTAAACTCAAACCAATATTGATCAAGGGACTTTCTCTCACCCCAACACTTTAAAAATGCATGGCATAGCTAGGTCCAGGAGCCAATAGAATCAAATTCCAGACATCTAAACCACACAACAACATCTCCAGACAATAATTGTGAGAACAACCTCATGGCAACACCATCATGAACAATCTCAAATTGATCGACAAAGCTCTCCAAGGCCCCCAAGTGCTTCTCGTCTTTAACATGGTCTTCTCCAGAAAACCGAGGAAGATACTCAAAGGAATCAAGAGGATAAGGGTTAAGGCGATATGGCAGCCCGAGAGGTTTAAACAAATTATTTATGATTTTAATTTGAAAAGCAGTGGGTTGATCATGAGGATTAACTAGTTGATAGAAAGGCTCAGCAAGAATAATGGAGGGTAACGAGATTTGAGAAGACTGTGAATTATTTTCAACCTCCTCAGGGCTACAAGGGTGATCAATTTCAAGAGGAGAGGTAATACATATCTCACTTTTATGAATAGGCATAGGTGAAGACATGAGATCGGCATCTACAACACAAGAAGAGGGAATTTTTTCTCCTTCCAAGGATGGATAAATAAAGGAAGGCCTATTATCATCTAAATAGTCAAAGCAAAGGATAATCCTCTTTATATGTGAAGGGAAAGAGAGAAATGAGCTGATAAACAAGAACGTGATTTCATGAATAAAGCTCATAAACTGATACCTGGTCTTCCCCTTCGGTATGGTCATCTTTCTATCAACGGGATCCTCCCCAGTGGAGTCTTTTCTTATGGAGTCGCCATGTGCAAGTTGCAATCTTCAATGGTTCTGATGTCTGAAGCACTTTCAGAATCAGAAGCTCATTGTCGTTCTATCCCAGGGAAACGTCTTCAATTCGTTCCCCGATAACAACACCATGAATGTTAGCACTATAAGTGACCTCCAGATTGCGTTGGAGGTAAGCCCAGTACCCATCAAAGTTTTTTGGTGCATGTTGGTTTTATATGAGTGGAGGTCAATGGAAAAAAATCAATATATGAATGATGTTCAACACATAACTGGACAAGAAATGCATAGGGAAGTGGGGGCCACAACTAACGTCAGTTAGTGAATTGCGTTTAAGTGTGAGCAGAGGTAAGACTTAGCAAGAAAGGTGGACAAGACTGTTATGGGCATCAGGCCTTCAAGCGGCTTGGAGAATAAAAACTCAAACTCAAGATCACTCTTAAGCTCAAGCTTCAGACACTTAAATATGTCCAAACAACACAGTCACAACAACGCAATGATCAAACCTACATCACCATGCAGCTACAACAACTCGCTAGATCCTCCATGCCTGAGCCATTCAATGTAAGAGGGAAAAAGATCACAAGGAAGCTGACGAAAACTGATCACGATACCGCTGCAATCAAACCTACATTACAATAGCATAACAACCCTCGACTGGATCCTCCATGCCCGAGTGTTTTAGCACAATTTTTACAAAGAGATGAAAAGAGGTTGACTTCTATTAATTTAAAAGTATCAAATCTGATACATAACCAGAGAACAGTTCTTACATCAAAACGTTACAAAATAGGGATCTCTGCTCAACCAACTGATGACATTAGCAAAATATCAAAACTACTTATTTATACTTAGAACAGTCCTCGACTATCAAGAGTGTGATCTGATCACTACATTCAAAGCATTGCATCCGAGCACTCTTCTGTCAGAATGTGCATGTATCCCTCCTGTCAGACGCAAGCCCAGCTCGGTATGGGCTTTCAGGAAAAATTGTCCATTGAGGGGGCCTCTGGCTGACAACTCTGTCTCTACAACCAGACCCTCCACGCTTTCCATTTATGGAGTGAGTTGAAGTTTCAACCACCACTCCTTTTTCATTTATTGTTTCTTCTCACGATCGCAACGAGGCTAAATGCCCAGGGGTTGTTGTGTGTTGGTGGTGGCGCTTTACTGCAGGTCCTATGAAACCCGTGACCTTCCTCTTTTGTGCTTCTGAAATCTAGAGCCTCGGGCACCATCTCCTTCTTCATCACCCCTTCACGCTTGTGACCTCGGGTTGCGACCTTGGGCCTATCTCAAAGGTGCTTCGGGGTCTTTGGGACTTCGGTGCTTCAAGAAATCGGTGCGTTTCTCATTTCAAAACTCCCGAAGTAAAACTCCCGGAGTGACAGATCTGATGACGCATGGCAGTCTGGATTCAGATGGCTGAGATCTACTTCGGGACTTCGAGCCTTCGAAACTTTGGCGCTTTTGAATGTGAAACATGAAGAGATTCTCGGAGGAAAATTCCCAAAGTGAGAGATTGGCTACCACATGTCCTTGCTGACAGATGGTCCAGACTCACTTCGGGACTTCGGGCTTCAGTCCTTCAAAGTTTTTACACACTTCCTACTTCAAAACTCCTGAAGCTTATTTTCCCGAACACTTGGATCAGATGCCACGTGCTCCCTTCAAGATCAACAAATCATCTCGCTTTGGGCTTCATATATTTTCATGGTGCTATACTTCATGCAATTCTGAAACTCTAAATACCCGGGGGCCGCTAATTTGATCCTCACAGGGGATCTCCACCGCCGCAAAACTGAGCCCGCCTGTTTGTATTTTAAGCCTGAAATGAGTTGCTCTGCATGTCGCGCTCATACGCTTCCTGTGCAGACAACGAAATTGAACGACCTGCTGCCCTTGACAACTATATGTGATAACAATCACAAATAGAAATTATGAAATTTTTATACAATCCATTAGTTTGGTGCACTTCATTAAACAAAATGTACCAGTGCATCAAGAATATACTCAGACCGATATGTACTATTACTCATTGTGCACCACTAACTTGTATGCATATGATATGAAGTCAATACTATCTATTTGTTTTACCACTCTGTGCTTTACATAGATATATGCACCTTGGTGCGCTTGTTTATATAGTGAGCACCGAGGCAATTTTCCTATATAGTGCGCTCTGGGATGTTTTTCCTGTACAGTGCGCACCACGTACCGCGGAAAAGATTTAAAAAAAACCGTTGACAATGACAGAGTTGACATGGTTTGGGATTCGATGCAATGAGTGGTACCATTGCAACGGATATGAAATTCCCCATGTGCAACTAAATAAACCCTAAAAAATTATGTTGCTTATAAAAATAAACCCTATAAAAATATATTGCTTATAAAAATATATTGCTTATAAAAATAAACCCTATAAAAATCTATTGCTTATAAAAATAGGGGAACAAGAAAAAATTACAAGAAAGCTACGACTTCCAATATCGAACGTAACTACGAAACCCTTGTATTTGTTTAACGTGCATTGAAAATAGTTTGAATCAAATAGGGAAATATTGAAATTATCAGTAGAATGAAATCACATACCTGAAATTTCTAACCTACAGATTTTTATGTGCCCTACGGATCCCTTCCAATTTTGTCTCTTCAAAAAAAATGCAGCCACTCCAAAGTCTTTCATGGTAAATCTTTCTTTCACAAATCTTCCCTCTAAATTATGCCAAAAAAATGAACTAATGAATAATATTTTCATAAACAAATACGTTTTGAAAAATGAAATTTCATCTTCTTCTTTTTTTCGTTGTGTTTTTTCAATTAGTATGTAAAAACACTTATTAAACTATATATTTTAAAAATTAAGTTTGTTGTCAAATTGGTGCGCCTGACTGAATAGTGCACCCCGATGCGTATATAGTAAAAAATGCATTGATACCAATTTTATCAACAAAATAGAAATGCAAACCTCCGCTATTAAAATTTATGAATGTTTTGGTTTGCGGAGATTTAAACAGATGTGACGATTCAATGTGTTTTATAGTTTGTCGCACCAGTGCATTCTAGATATATACACACACATGTGTTATAAAATACATAAATGCACCGATAAATTTTAATATTGGATCCATGCATGTATTGACGATGGTTTTGGCTCAAATGCAAGGAAAATAAGGTTATAATACCAAATGGCCAATACTTCAGTTTCTAGCTCATTCCATATCGTTGCAAGTTTATCAACTTTTCCCACACCGTTTGAAGTAAGTCTAGATTTTATTTATAATTCATTTATCTGATTGAATTTATGTCATTTATGCACATGCATTTGAATAATTGTTCATTGAATTTTGTAGGATTATAAATTGGGATCGAGTTCGGATGAGCAAGATATTCCACCAGTGCAAAAAATGCCGCAAGATCTTATCAAGAGAAAGATAACGTAGGTAAATGTTTGATGAAAATGGACAACTGCTTTACCCTGCCTATTGCAACATGTCATCTTCCAGTAACCTATAGAATGGGTCAACGATATTATACCGTGAATTGGATCTCTTTTATGACACACCAATGGTATGTGGTTGTTCAAAATGTAAAGGGTTGAAGAAGAACCCTCGACGTGTCACATTGTTTCATTATATTAATGATAGACTACCCAAATTTGATGGTCTAATACCTCCCACAGTGGTCAATAATCAAATTGGTGATATAGAAAAGACACATGAACACTTCCATGTTCTCCTTTTTTGAAAATTTGGAAACCAGATCAACTATGTTTCCTCCTAAATTGGCCAACATGTCTCCTTCTGTTGAGTCAACAGAGAGTTATTATAGTGAGTCAAAGTATGATATCAATACTACCGATCAAAAAAGTTGTATGAGATAAGAGCAAAAAATTCCAAGTATGCACCAAAGTTTGTTCAATTGTTGGAAGGTAGCAATGACTTCCCTATTCCTATCCATCTACAAAATAAATATCAAACCAATTGAAACCAAGCTTTTTATGGCCCTTGGACGTCGTCCACGCCTGTGCCTGATGTTGGAACTAAATTCTCTTTTTATGGTAATAGTTATATGATTGCCAAGTCTAAAATAGATGTTAAAAATCTTGGGTTGTTTATCCTTTCACATTTATTTGTTCCTCCCAAACAATTAGTGGCACTTATGCCATTTTGTGGTCCTCTTTATAGTCGGTCTGATTACTTGAATATTGTCAAATACAAACACAGAGTTTCCATGTATATTATGTGCATGAATGGTTATGCTTCTGGAAACTTTAACAGAAAAAACTTGTTATATATCGACGATCGTCCACGAACTCATGGGAACATTGCAGGGTTCATAAATAGTTGCAGGGCCTCATTATTTAGTGCAAATTGTTCCTTTGAGGAACACTCCAATGACAAAGAGTTCTTTATGAAAAGGAAGACATCCATATTTGTTGTTGTGCATGTTGTTGATATTTTGATGTAACTACGGAAGATATTATTTTGTATTTGTATTGATCAAATCTCAAGAAGGTTATTGTAATATTATTGTATAAATCGGTTCAAAAGAAATTATTATTTTATTGTTATCCTTATTGTAAAATTCAAAACAACCCCTCTTAGGGTTGTGTCTTTTCAGGAGTCAATTATGCATATAAATAGAGATCGAGTTCCTCTCATTTGTACATACACATAACTCGCCTTCTCTTGTGTATTTGGAGAATAACAAGAAAGGTCTAGCACACGAGGTCTTGGTTTCTTGGTCTTGGTCTATTTGTGGAGAGTTATAACGTGACATTGTACTGGTTGAAGTAATCTATATTGAAGAATTGGTTGTTGGGTTTTCTCCCCCACGAGGGTTTCCCATGATATATCTTGTGTTTTGTGATTGTTTATCTTTTAGTGATCTTATTACATTCAATTGTTAATAAATGTTAAATAAGATAATTGTAACTTCTAAAATTCTAACACATGTAATACATAGTTTGTTTCCCAGTGACGAGTTGCTAATAAACTATAACTTTCATAGACTACCAACAACTTGTCAAAATGCCTTGCATTGGGTCTACCTTTAGACTTCCCCCTGGGACGTAAGAAAAAAATGACCGAGTAATTGTATTTTTGTATTTTCAATGGAACTAATGTAAATGTATTGCTCAATTTGACATTAGTTTTATAAAATGGTTGGTTGCATGTTACAATCATTACATCAAACATGGGGACTAAGCTCCATATAACTTCTACACATGGACTTTTGTTTATTTTATTTATTGAGATTGCTTAATATTTTTTATATTTTTATATATTAAAACCTTAGGCATTATAAGCTTTGCACACTAGGGATTGTCTTAGGGCCTAATATGGCCCACATGTGAAAAATAATGTATTTACCCTTAAATTTAATGCTTTATGGATTATTCATGATGCAAATGGGCAATATCAAATAGGCTCACAAAGGGAATATGTAAAACATCACTTATTTAGGGATCTCTTAGGACTAATTATGGAGGATATATGATAGTTGTATATTAGTTATTTGATAATACATATGTGTTAATAAAATAATTTTGATTACATGATTACAAAAAATATGAGAATGAATATTAGTAATTGTAGAATTTACATAGAACATTAATGTCATAGGATGCATGCACATTATGTAAAATTAAAATTTTGGGGAGGGAAAGTATCATATGTTCACGTTATATAATGACTTTAT
>JASDQU010244902.1:19632-30960 GCA_032191745.1 Picea mariana
TAAAGAAAGATCAAAATTTGGAATGGACATCAGAAATCCAAAAGGATTTCACAGAAGTTAAGCAAGCCATTACTACATCCCCTGTTCTTGTCAATCCTGATCTTGACAAATAATTTACACTGTGTTGTTTTTCCTTAGATGAAACCATTGCTTCTATACTTAGAAAAATCAGAAACAAGAAAAACTCCCAATTGCTTTCATGAGAAAAGCATTACATGATTATGAGTTGAATTATTCAATCATTGAAAAACAAACTCTTTCTCTAGTCAAAGCGATTGCTCATTTCAAGACATACATTTTTTCAACTCATGTCATTACTTATGTTCTTCATTCACTGGTCAAAAATCATTTTAATCAACAACTCAGGGAAACAATATGGGAAACCGGTTGCCCAAACTTCAAGAGTATGACTTAGAAATCAAACCTTTAAAAGATGTCAAAGGTCAAGGTTTGTGTAAATTCATGATAGGGGTTGAATCTTTAAGCATTCCTCCTCCCAATGGATTTGATGTTATAATCAAAAGAACAAGTTTGGAGAATTTTGAAAGGTATAAGGATATAATATTTTATTTAAAATATGGTCAATTTCCACTCGAAATGTCCTCAAAAGAGAGAAGAAATTTGAAAATGAAAACAAATCATTATGTTCTAGTATCTAGAGTATTGTTCAGATGAAATTTTGATGGTGTATTATTAAGATGTCTAGATCATTTAAAATCTAAGAAAGTGATTAGAAAATTGCACAGTGAGGTTTATAGAGGACATTTTTCATCAGTTGTGGCAGCCCACAAAATCATTCGAGCTGGAAGTGGAATATTTTTTGTCATGCTTCCCCCCATGCTGAGCTTTCCTCTTATTGCCCCAATGTCAGGTCATCTTAAAAAAATTCCATAATGAGAAGAAACTCCAATATTTCACGTTCTTCCAACGACAAATGTCCACGAAAAATACTACCTTTCTCATCAGATCACCTCCCACCCCATCTACAGATGGTACGAATTAAAGTCAATCTCCCACTTCATTGCATGCTAGTTCGCCCAAACACCTTCACCCATAAGAATGATCGTTATTTCGAATTTCATTCTAATGTTGACCTTTCTGGACTTACCCATATTCATGTGTGCCATCATTAACCTGTAGCGCGTACGATCTTTAACTCTAAACAATAATGACTTCTCATCCTCCACCCCTCTTCTTGAATATTTGACATGTTTGGGAGTGAATGTTGTGTACCAGCTCTAGGACCTAGAATCCACTGCTCAATCGTGTTCATGATACCACATGTTCTACTCTACACCATCTTCTTCGTTTGAAACATCCACCAAGGTATTTGCCACCTTCGCTAGATCCCCATCAAAAGTACATTGCATGTTCTTGTCGCGTCAGACAATTGTGTCGCTTGGTGTGGTCGGAAAGTCTCGACAGATTTTACCCCATCCAGAGTAATAACTATCTGTTAAACTTGTGGCAAAACATTATTTAAATTTAAACTAAAGTTGTGAATTTAAATATTAACGAGAATACTCACTGTGATTAATCTTCATTGTTACCATTAAATAAAACATTAAAGTTCAATTTTTCTTTGGTTATTTAGCCATTTAAAACCTTTGTTTTGATGAAAATTGGATATATAAACAAGCGAGATAGTTGCAAAGTAGCTATTCCCTGCCAAGTTGAATGAAAATGTAGGTGCACATAATGTTCATCGTAACTAATGTTCATAATCTTAAGTTAATTTAAGTTTACTTCTTTATTAGTTTGCAACCTAGAAATTAGCATTGAATACCAAAAGATCACACTTATAATATGTAGCAATAAGAGGTTGAAGAGTTCACCTATTCCTTGAGGTCCAATCTCCAAATCCTTAAATTGCTCCTACCTTAAATAACAATGAATACTTGGTACCATTCATTATTTGAAATGATGATGATGATGATGATGATGATGATTAATGTCCACTAAGATCGAATTGGTCTATCAGACCTTAAGAGGGTAAGTGATTACTTGCGATTCTTTAGAATTTTGTTTATGTGCTCGAAAATCATTAAGAGAAGATTTCCAAGATCACCATACTTTTTTTAAGTTAAGAGGTTAGGAAGGTTGATAGTGTGACAAATATTTTGAAAATGAGATCTAATATGGGTATAGGTTGGACAATCTAAGAGAAAGTGATTTTCATCTTCAACCTTCTTAGTGTCACAAAGGTGACACACTCTTTCATCCCATGACATTTTAGGAATAGACCAATGCCTAGTTTCACTATGGAGCTCATGAGAATTTGTTCTTATCTTAGAAATGCTTATTTTTTTCTTTACACTTGGAAAAATAGATAGATAATTTTGATCTTCTAGATTAGGGTTGATTACATCCTTATAATACCTTAATTTTCTTTTTTCCTCTAACTCTTTATCACACCACATTTTCTCCTTAAATTTTGATTTGACGATTTTTTTAATAGTATCTTTATTCTGCNTAAGAGGTTAGGAAGGTTGATAGTGTGACAAATATTTTGAAAATGAGATCTAATATGGGTATAGGTTGGACAATCTAAGAGAAAGTGATTTTCATCTTCAACCTTCTTAGTGTCACAAAGGTGACACACTCTTTCATCCCATGGCATTTTAGGAATTGGCCAATGCCTAGTTTCACTATGGAGCTCGTGAGAATTTGTTCTTATCTTAGAAATGCTTATTTTTTTCTTTACACTTGGAAAAACAGATAGATAATTTTGATCTTCTAGATTAGGGTTGATTACATCCTTATAATACCTTAATTTTCTTTTATCCTCTAACTCTTTATCACACCACATTTTCTCCTTAAATTTTGATTTGACGATTTTTTTAGTAGTATCTTTATTCTGCAAAATGGTGTCTTCCATGATTCCCCAATAGTTTAACCAAGACCGAGCATCTTTATGCCATCCTCGCTTGAGTTGATGGTGGTTATGACTCGATTTTGAAGAAATTTAGGAAGCCTCTTGTCTTCCATGTTGTTTAACTTGTTCTTGTTTCTAAGAAGAGGATGGGATAGGGCGTATTTCCTTTAATTTTGAGATTATAGGTTATAAAATTCTTTTGTATTTGCTCTATCTTTCTCCAGGATTCATGAGAGATACTACATCCCTAGTCTTCACACCCATAAATAATAATAGGTGTAACAAGAGTCTCAAAGAGGAATTTCTTCTTATCCCAACTCCAAAGATCAACTGATTTACAATTTTTTTCAAGCCCATAATAATATTTCCATCCCCCAATAATCCTTTTCTCAATACTATAATTCCAATTGAGCTTGTGGTGAATATCAATTCCAAGATATTTGTATGAATTCACTTTCTCCAAGTTGTTGTTGTCATATACGAAGGTATCATAAGTGATCTTATTGGATTTAATAATTATGATATTAGTATTATCAATATTAACAGTCATACCCATATTGGAGCAAAAATCTTTGAGAATTCTTAGTTAGTTTTCAATATCATGGGGAATCCTTGCCATAATAACGATATCATCGGCATAAATAAGAATATTGATGACTATACTAGTGAGAGTAGGGCTGACACAACCTGCTTTTTCTGAGCAATCTTCTAACTTGTCAATGTATATGCCAAAAAGGGTAGGGGACAAGGGACAACCTTGTTTGACTCCAATATTGTAGTTAATCTCTTTTCACCAACCCCTAGTGTTTTTAAACTTAGCAATAATGTTCGCATACATCCTTATTGCAACAACCCACAACTTGAGAGGCACTTTGATCTCTTCCAACCTATTCCAAAGGTTTTTCCTAGGAACCATGTCAAAAGATTTTCTAAAGTCAACAAAACAATAAAAAAGATTGGTTTTAGTATCACAGAACTCCTCTACAATGATCCTAAAGGTAACAAGATGATCCATATTGAATGATATCTCCTAAAATCGGCTTGGCCTTTAGCTCTTTAACCGTGACTTTATAACCAAAGGATAATCTTGTTTTCCAAAATAATTCCATAAAGCTTGGCTAAAATCAGGATAATCATAATGGTCCTATAATTAGAGGGAATGTTTCTAGCCCCATTTTTAAAAATAGGAACAATGAGGATTTGTGTCTAGGGTTTAGGGAAGCCCTGCTTGACTGCTAAATTGAAGAGCTTGTGTATGTGAGGGATAAGGATAGGCCCTCCTATTTTAAAAATTTCATCTTGGTAGCCTTCAATGTCCTTAGATTTCCCATTTGTAAGCCGCTTAACCCCGAACTCTATGTCATCCAAAAAAAAAACTTCTTCCTTTGTAGGGACAATAGGAATGGTGTCCATAGCATTAGGGAACTCATAAAGACTTTTAAGGTAGGAATTCCAGTCCCTTAAGGGAATCCTATTATTTTCTTTAGTATTGCGGTTTAGAATTTGGCTCCAGAACTTCTTAGGATCCAGCTTATATAGTTGTGAAAGTTTCTCTTGTCTTTTATTGATATAGTACCTTTTTTTCCTTATAATTACTTCAGTCTCCAGTTAGATCTTGAAATTATTGACGTTTTGGAAATTATTTTTGACCATTCAAAATACGTTTTGATCTTGAAATTAGTGGTTTAACAAAAAGGTCATATAATTTTTTTGACATTTTACTTGTTAACTTCCAACCCTAATGGGGGAGGTTGTGTTATTTTCGAGATATTTTCCAGTGATGCTAACATTTAATACCCAGGCGTTATCTACTCCTTTTTGGCTCAATATTATGTAAATACTTTATCAATATTTTTTAAATAAATAGAGATGTGTTTTTGTCTTGTTCCATCTAAGTTAAGATAGAGAGCATCTCACATGTAAAAAAATGTAAGGCACAAAGACTTTTGACAAAATAATTATTTCCAGTCTTTAATACGATTTTAAAAATTTCACAAATTTTACACATCCAAAAGTAATTCTGATAGTATTCATTTTTGTGAAAATGAAAAAACGATTACATAACATCAACAAATTTCCATTTTCTTTAAATCTATCTGTAATTTAGGTAGAAGAAATATGTTAGTTATAACCATTTTTTATAAGATTCATTTCCGTATATTACACAAACGATAACAAAACATCAAACATATTTTTCTTTTGTTTAAATCTATCCATATAGTTTTTGTTTTTTTTTAACATATGGTTCACGACATCGAAGACCAGTACGCAGCGTGCTATGTCTACGACATTGATTTTTCAACAACATGAGCATCATACTCAATAACATGAGTATCTTATAGACCCATTAAGGGAATCACATCTCACTTACAAGGAATTGAACCTAGGTGAGGAGGATAACAACCATTCCTCCCAACCACCCAAGCTACATCCAATGGACAAATCTATCCATATAGCATAATATGTTATTTGTAAGTAATTTATATATGATTTATTTTTGTATATAACACACAAATAATAACAAAACATCAAACATAGAAATTCATATAAAATATCATCAGATCTTCGTCGAATTAACCAAGGACAACATACAATAAAGCTATCAATATAGTTAGAGTTCCAAGGTAAATTTCCCAATGTTCAATGTTGCATTACAATTGTCGTTCATCGTTGTGGAGAATAAAAACACTTGGATGGTGCAAGGGAAGACGGCCACCAACTGTTAAGAGCATATGGTAGTTGTGTAGTAGGCAAAGACACCACTGGTGATCAACTGGTTGGATTTTGAATACAACGTTGAAAACATAGCATAAAGAAACCTCCGATCCACACATATTTCTTTTTATCGCAATAAAACGAACGAGCTGATCATTGGAATTTTAGGCACATAAACAATTGGATTGAAAGTAATTCCCCATAGAGTTTTGAATTGTTATCATACATAAATCCTTGCTACACTTGCTCCAGTGAGAAGGGTGTGGGTTCCACCACCTGCAAGTGTTTCAATGAGAAGGGTCTGGTTTGTACCACCTGCAAGTGTTTCTATAGTTTTTTTAGCTTGTCTTCAGTCTTAATAATTATTAGTCCTAAATTTTTTCAATAGTCAAATTCTAGACCCCAGGTTCCAGTGCATTTTGGATTTTTTGAAGGTTCGTTGTTCTAAGAGGGCTCTGCGCTACACCCCCTACAAGTAAGTCTCTCAACACCTTAAGTTCCTCATTTCCTTCATCTTCATTCATTTTCTTTTTCCTAATTTTGATTTCCTTAAGAGGTATGACAATGTTTACATCCAATACATCTGAGAATGACAATGCCTCCATGACGAAGAAATGTTTTCCTATACAATTCACTTCAACTGTATCCATTGACACATAAGATGTTCAAAGAAAAATAATTAAAACATATATATTGTCTATCTACAAAAACAAAAGCATAGAAAAGTCCAACAAGATGGAACTCATAAATCCTATGAAAAATTGAGCATCCTCTTAATCAGAATGATGTGTGAGAGTACATCGGCTGACTTTATTTTAGCAAGCCATGCTTCCATTGTCCAAACATTATTACTGACCTGACTGAGCTAGAACTATAAAATGTTCCTGACTTGGGTGCCATGATTTTTTTATTTCATAACAGGAACTAGTTGTGAAACTAGGCAGAAAATTGAACAGAAAGGGTAATTATTAGTTAGTTGAAATTAAAATCAAGGGGTTTATAAGAATAAGAAAGAAGAAATAAGAGGAATTGGTTGAAAGGTTAGGCTGAAAATTCAACAGAAAAGGTAATTACTAGTTTGTAAAAATTAAAATTTAGAAATTAATATGCTTAGGCCTAAAAAAGAAGTCATGGATGGTTAACAACTATATTTGTGGCATTAAGTATATTACCCTGAAAAGGGTTTGAAATATTTAGTGTGTCTATGATTTTGTCTTCTAGTATGGGCTGGCATTTACAATTACATACAATTACAAAGATTGAATGGTATTCCAGTTGTACCTATGTGGGTTTATGAAGTTTTTATATTTCCCAATAACATATAATAAAATAGAAGGCCAACAACAATCAACTATTTGCAACTTCACTAACCCTGAGGTTTCTAGCCACATTATACCCCATAGAAGTAGAGAGACTACATCAATTCCAACTATACCTGGAAGAATTTGACCCTAGAGAAGAAGGCTAAGGTCATGGTAGCTCACTTAGCTTTTATTGATTATGTTTATCATTTTCGGGTAAATATTTAACCATCATATTCCCAAGTTGCACAAGTAATTACCATTTTTATTTCATTTAAAAATCCAATTTTCCTAATGAAAGTTTACGCGCGACTCTGCTAGGGTTTCAACATCGAGCCTCCTGTGTGTGCCTCCCTGAGCCCTTGCTACAGCTCTTTCACTGCACCAGAGCAAATCTTCAAACACTTCAAATGTACGCCCTTTGAGCTTCCAACGGAAATGAAGAACATCATTTGGGAGGAAGAGATGTCGAAGGAGAAATTGATGGAAAATGATCCTGAATCAAGCCACCCAAAAATGGATCGCATCTGGGAACCAGGAAATTGCATTCTGTGGGCCCTGATAGCACCTAAATATACCATCAACTCTCCAAGAATAGAAGACCAGAAACAATGCATGAAGGATTTCACCCTGATAGGGAAATTTTTGGGATTATGGCCATTAGAAAATGATTTAGTCAAATGGATTTAGAATTGGTGGAAGCCCAAGGGTCATTATGACCTCCAACTTGGATCAAAAGGCTTCTTCACTATCATCCTGCATAACCTAGAGGACAAAAACAAAATATTTGGAGGTCCGTATTTTTACAACTCGGCAGGTCTTTTCCTCTATTTCTGGATGGAAAGGTTCAGCCTCGAGAAGGAAGACTTCATGAATGCAACAGTCTGGTTGTGATTGTACTCTCTACCTCAAGAGTTCTAGCTAGAAGAAATACTCACAGGCATTGACAACATAATTGGCATCTATGTCAAGGCTTCGGAGGCAAAAAAACAATAAAGGTACACCACTTACGCACGAATCTTTAAATATCTTTAAACCTCTTCCTGGAGCCATAACCCTAGATTTGAATATCTTTAAACCTCTCCCTGGAGCCATAACCCTAGATTACCAGGATGAAGAATGGTCCCAAACCCTAGATTACGAGCACATCCCCTTCTGCTGCCAGAAATTCCATGAACATGGTCATCTTTTCCATGAATTCCATTTAAATAACCCCAACAAATCCACTCTAGAGGATCCTGACAAAACCAAGGACGACTTCACCCAGGTCACAGGACACTGCAGACATCCAGCTAAAAGAGTGCCCCCCCAAGCCCCCTTTGGATCTCAACCATCAACTCTTTCAAATCCTTTCATACCCTATCAGAAAATCCCACCATTCCCTCCGACCCCATGACAAACCCCTCAATCCCAGTGCAAGTCCAGGGCTCTCTAGACCCCACTCCCTCTGCCCTAAGATCTACTCAAATCCCCAACTCAAATACATCCCTACCTACAAACCTTGGACCGAAAATTGGATATCCTGACATAGATCTGGAAGATTAGAGTCTCGTAGGAATATATATGGCACATCTGGAACAAGCCTATCAAAAACAACAACTCTACACTATACCTCCAGATCAGCTATGCAAAGTCCACAAAGTTTTCCTCAACTCAACAGAAGAAGGATCAACCCTTACTAATTCAAATCTCAGAATACAAAAAGGTAGCTCGAAAGATCAGCGTAAATCCACAATAGATGAGAAAAAAAGAGGTAGAAAACCAAAACATCAACTCATTCAAGATGTGGGCAATTTCCTAGTGAACTCGAGCCAGATCCATCTAATCTTAGATAGCTTTCCTCCCCTCCAACCCTCGTCATCCTCATGAAGATGTTATCCTAGAATATAAGGGGTCTCAATGCAAGAAGCAAGAAAGGCTTGCTCCAAGAAAGGATAATGAAGGAACAACCAAACATTCTTCTTTTTCAAGAAACTAAATGCATGGGAGAGGAATCTTATCAAATTCTTAAAAAATTCTAGAAACAAGCTAATCTTGTCGAAATCGATGCAAAGGGGACCGCCAGAAGGCTTGTCGTACTCTGGAACCTAGTTACGGTATTGATGGAAGGTTTTTTTACCTCCAATTGGTCCATCACGGTCTCCTTACGGCTCATTGGTTCGAACAAACAAGGCTTCATCACAAATGTATACGGACCTTCAACCCTAAGAGACAAGGAATCTTCCTCTATCACTTGGAATGGATTGCTAATCACATCGGAAATCAACGATGAATCCTTGGGGGCGATTTCAACATGATAATAGGTTTGGAGGAAAATAAGAGGGGCACGTGTAGGCTTGGAAATGACAGCGAGCAGTTCCACCTAATCATCGGTTTGTTGAATCTCATTGACGTACAAACATACAATGGTCATGTAACACACCCATGATGGGGCATAATTTTTTTTCTCTTTTTCCTAACTCTCTTTAGATTCCCCTTTATTCAATTGCAGGTTCGTCCAAGCCACGGGCTCTTTCCTGGCCCCTTTGAAAGGTTTGAGCAATAGGTGCTAGTTCTCCATGCTAGCCCCTTCCTTCATATGACCTTAAGCTGTGACCACACGCCTATCAAAAGGTGCTTCACGACTTCATAAGTTGGGTATTTTCATGTGATCCAACTGTGAATCTTCCGACTCTCGAACTTCTGAACTAGAGCATAGCACGTACTAGATCCTCTCTTAATCTTTGTCAATGTGACCCCTCGCTATGACCCGAGGCAAAACTTTTGAGCACTTTGCAACTTTGCGCTTTGCTTTGTCAGAAGATTGCTCATCTCCCTTCTTCTAAAACCTGAACTAGTGAGTTTCACTTGCCAGATCAACGGTCCACACTCTACCGCAATCCAATGGTCTTGATCTCCTCTCTCGCGAATTGAGATTTCGCATTTTGCGACTTTGGAGGTTGGATTACCTCTATTTCCCTGATTCTCGATTTCCTGAGTTGCGAGTCAAGGAAACTCTGATTTCTTGCCATGCATCCCTTCTCGATGGATGGCTAAGATCCTTTCGCGAACTCATACTTCACGAGTTCTCACAACTCCTATCTCCGGCTTCCTGAGTTGCGATTCAGAAAAACGTTGATCTCTCGCCACACATCCATTCTCGATGGACGGCTAGGATCCTTTCGTGAACTCGGACTTCGCAAGTTCTCATGAATCCTCCTCGAAAATATTCCAAAGTCCAATCCACGAACTCTCAGATTTGTTGCCACCTGTCCCTATGACAATGGACAGTTCTGATGATTTCGAAACTTCGGGACTTCACAAAGTCCACTCTCCTGTGCAACTCCAAAAGGTTAAATCTCATACACTTTCCTCTAGATACAACGACTGTTGGTCCATGCGCTTAGATCTAACTGCTGAGATCCGATCTCCTCCCTGCACGTTCTTCTAATTGTCTAGACGTGGTTCCAACGGTCTAGATCTTTCACAGTGCTCGATCCAATGATCATTGTTGCTCCTCCTCCTGAGCTTTCTCTTTCTTCCCTAACTTGGAATATTTCAGATGTTTTGAAGGTCTCAACCTTCGGTTTACTTCTTGCAAGCCTTGATGTATGGTCTTGACTTCTACTTTCCCTCTTGAGCTTATGAACTTGAAACAAGTTCTCCTCTTGGACCTCATCTGCACTTCTAAAAAGCGCTTGTCTCTTCTAAGATTGGTCCTTAGGGATTTTATAATTCCCACGTACTCCTTGCATTAATCTACTTGTTTCAGATCGACGGTCCATGAACTTCGTCAATCAAATGGTCCAGATCACATCGCAACTTCTGGTTTCGGAAGTTTAGTCGCGCTAATGCGCGATTATCCTGATATGCGAACTCTGATCTCGCCAATCCGACGGTCAAGGAGGGTCCTGATAGATCCTTGGATCTATGGTCTAGGTCACCTCGCTACTTCGGGTTTCAGAGGATCTTTCCCCTTCATGTTGATTTCTAACATTCGTCAAACTTGCGAAGACCGAGGGAGTCGAGGCATTAACGCTTTCACCCCTTCTTCAAATCTAACAGTCATGACAGACCTTGGATTCTCTTGAATGGGTTTCGTCCGTCCATCTTCCAAATGAAAGGATACTCCCTTTTGAAACTTGAATCTCACTATTCTTCCTGAGCTTTTTTGGCTTTGAAAGGATAAGGATTTTTTCACTCTTTCTTTTGAACGTAATTCTTGGAATAATTCTTTCGCGCAACCCTTACGTTCATTTCTCAGCTCTAGAAATTAAGATGGTCTCGGTCTCTGCTCACCTTGCATAGATTCGGTGCATACATGCACTACCTCTCCTAAGCTTAATAGATTTTGTCCTCGCAGTGATTGCGGGATTCAACCTTCGCAATCATGGAAGTACTCACTTGACTCTTGGACAGTGACGAAACTCCCCAGGGAAGGGGCTTTTGAGGAATTGA
>JASDQU010244902.1:31033-53984 GCA_032191745.1 Picea mariana
TACAGAAACCATTAATAGGCACATAAATACAAGCATGCATCCATTATTTACAATTCAAACCACAAGGCATAAAAAACACTTATCAGAACCATAAGGCATGATGCAACTACTGAGAGGGGTTCTTGTTTCCACCCAACCATAGATTCAGTCACTCCTAATGGATTTATCACTGGCCACCCCTGAGGTTTGGCCACGATTCTTTGAGATGAAATCTCTTACTTCCATCTCAATGGAAGTTAGGGACGAAGGTTGCTCTCCTTCTCCCAATACAAGAATAGATAAGGACGAAGGTTACTCTCCTTCTCCTAGCTCTGTCTCTATTCTCTGTGATCATAACTCACTTTTTCCACTTTCAATCCTTCCTCGGACCCGAGATATTCTACTATCGTCTCTGCACTCTTCGCAGGTCCCCCTCTACCCACACCACTCTTCATTTTTTTCCTTCCTCAACAAGATTGTGTATGGCTCAAATCCCCCCTTCCGTGGTTGGGTCCGGAAGCCTTCCAGATGGGCAGTCTACCCCATCCCCTCATTAAATCTTGAGGGGGCCTTCCCACCTACTAGCCTAATGGAAATTCATTCCCGGTCAGAGGGTTGTTCCATTCTTGAGCAATTTAAATCCAGCATGGTACTGGTTCAGTGGAGGTTAACGCAACCCTTCTGGGTCCCTTCCACCACCTTTTCATTAGAAATCGTGGTCTCCCTTAGCAGATCCCCTTCACAACAGTCATGCAATACGTCTCCATTTTCTATGAAAATAAAATTTTTTACATTCATCAACCTTCTATTCAAAGGTCCATTAAAAAAGACATTCACACCTTTGAGTTTTCCATAGTTCCCTGGACAATATAATTATATTTACAGACTGGGGGAAACAGGGTGTTACAATTCCCTCCCCCTTAAAGTAACATTGCCCTCGATGTTCTATCTAACAACACGATCTGTATGTATAGAAGTAAACAAAATTGGATATTTCTGTCTCATGACATCTTACATTTCCCACGTAGCCTCATCTGGGCCAAAGTGTTTCCACTGCACCTTGACCTATGCAATGGTCCGGTTTCTAAGTGAGGTTTCCTTCATTTCTAGTATGCATTGGGGTTCTGGTAGGAATTCTCCCTCCGGTTCCACCTAGATCACAGACTAGTCAATTATATGATTAGCATCAAGTAAATATTTCTTCAATAATGAAACATTTTAAACATTATGTGCCTTTATAGTGGGAGGAAGTTCTAGTCTATAGGCTACAAGTCCCACTCTATCTAAGAATTAAAAGGCTCCATAATACCAAGGTTCCAATTTGGCATAGGATCCCATTCCTAGGGAACTCTTTTTAGCTCTAACTCTAAGGTAGACATGGTCTCCGATCTTGAACTCTCTGGGAGTTCTCTTCCTGTCGGCATAACTGTTCTTTCTATCCTGAGAAATCTTCAAATTTTGTCTTATCTGAACGACTTGTTGTTCCATTTCTTTCAACATGTCGGGTCTGATTGTAATTTTTTCCAATGGGTTGCTCCAGTTGATTGGAATATTTCATTGTCTACCATAGAGGGTTTCAAAAGGGCTCCTCTTCAAGGATTCCTGATAATTGTTGTTGTAAGCAAACTCTACCAATGGTATGTAGTCTTCCCACCTCTTAGGTTGATGCATTACATGCATCCTTAGCATGTATTCTACTATTTGGTTCACTCTTTCTGTTTTTCCATCATTTTGAGGGTGATAGGTTGTGTTGAACAACAATTTAGTTTCAAAACCGGCCATTAGGTATTTCCAAAAGTTTGAAATAAATTTGGTATCTCTGTCAGATACAATTTCCTTGGGCATGCCATGCAGTCTGAATATCTCCTTCATAAAGATGTTCGCAATATCTATTGCCTTGCAAGTTGACTTGACAGGGATGAAATGAGCATACTTACTCATTTTTTCCACCACAACCATGATGGCATCATTTTTCTTGGTCGAATTTGGTAATCCGGTGATGAAATCCATGGAGATGGTTTCCCATTTCCATTATAGGATTGGTAGTGGCTATAACAATCCTGTTGGGTGCCGGTGTTCTGCCTTAACTTTCTGGCATTCTAGGCACTTAGCTAGATAGTTAGTTATGTCTTTCTTCAACCCAGGCCAATAGAATTGTTTCCTAGTGGCCGTGATCATCTTTTGATATCCTGGATGACCAATATATGGTCTCTTTTGCAGTTCATCCATTATGAAACTCTTCAAGTCATCACAGTTTGGAATGTACAATCTGTTTCTGTAAGTCATCCACCCTTCCTTGAGCATTTGGTAGCCTTTGTACTTTATCCCTGTAGTCTCTTCTCTTAGGTATGAGGTCACGGTTTTGAAGAATGCATCTGTCTCTTATGCATTTCTGATTCTTTCCCTGACATCTGTTTTACAGGTGCTTACTACTGCCAAATGAATCATCTTTATACCCTATTTTCCTTTCCTTTGATGTGTTTGATTTCGAATTCAAACTCACTAAGGAGATCCATCCACCTAGCTTTCCTGGCATTGAGTTTTGGTTGATCAAAAAGGTGCCTCAACCCACAATGGTCCGTCATAAGGATAAATATCCTTCCCAATAGGTAGTGCCTCCACATTTTTAAAGCATTCACTATGGCCGCCAACTCTAGGTCATGGGTCACATAATTGATCTCATGCTCATTTAATTTCTGGAATGCGTAGAAAATTACACGTCCCTCTTGCATAAGGACCCCTACGAGTCCTTCCTTGCATGAATATGTACACATGAGGAAATCATTATCTCGGTCTGTAATCTTCAACACGGGTTCATGGGTCAGGAGGTATTTCAATTCTTGAAATATTTCTTCACATTTTGATGTCCAAATGAATTTAATCCCCTTTTTCTGAAGGGCATTGATTGGGCAGCTAATCTTGGAAAACCCTTTTATGAGCCTTCTATAGTATCCTTCTAGGCTCATGAAGGAAATAATATCGAATGCATCCTTTGGGGTAGGCCATTCCATAATAGATCTGATCTTTTCAGGGTCCACTGCCACCCCTTACTTAGAAATGACATGGCCTAAGTAATGGACTTGCTCCTGAAAGCAATCACACTTGCTAAACTTAGCGTAGAGATGATGCTCTCTTAGTACTTGAAGTACGAGTCTAATATGTTCTTCCTGATCCTCCCTGTTCTTGGAGTAGATTAGGATATCATCAATGAAAACCAACACACATTTTTCCAGGAATTTGTTTAGTACATTATTCATCAAGCACATGAAAGTGGCGGGGGAATTGGTTAACCCAAACGGCACCACGATGAATTCATAGTGACCATACCTTGTCCTGAAGGATGTTTTGTGGATGTCTTCATCCTTAATCAGGACTTGGTGGTATCCAGACCTTAAGTCAATCTTCGAGAATATGGAAGCACCTCCCAATTGGTTGAACATGTCATCGATTCTTCGTAAGGGGTACTTGTTCTTTATGGTTGTCTTATTGAGTTGTCTATAATATATGCATAGTCAGAGTGTGCCATATTTCTTTTTCACAAACAAGATGGGCACTCCCCACAGAGATACACTGGGTCAGATGTAGCCTTTGTCCATCATCTCCTTTAGTTGTAGCTTGATATCAACCAGTTTTGGCATGCTCATTCTACATGGTGTTCTATATGCTGGTACCACTCCTAGTGTAAGTTCTATCTAGAATTTGTTATCTCTTCTCGGAGGCAGACCTGGTACCTCTTCTGGGAATACATCCTTGTATTCTCTTAATATGGTGTGGTCCTCTAGGTTTGGTTTGTCATTCTCAGCAGATTCCAATACCTGTATGGCATATAAGGGACACCCCTTTTTGCAATACTTTTTCATTTGAAGGGCTGATATTTGTCTCACTGAGACAGGCTTCTGAATCCCTTAGAGGGTCGTTTTTCTCCCTTCTTCATTTAAACATTCTAAAATTTTATGATAAAAGTCCAATTTAGTTTTATAAGCAACCAACCAATCCATACCAATCAACAAGTCATAAGATCCTAGGGGAAGTATGTTAAGGGCCACTTGGGTGGGCAATCCACCTATGATGAATTGACAGGCTGGTATGACCAATACCACCTTTCGTTTGGTCCAAGTCGATAATTGAACCAACCACGATTCAACATGTCTAATTGGCTACATTTTACACTTATCAACAATCTGAGGGGCCACATAACTCAAATTAGAACCTGGGTCAATTAAAACAGAAACTGGATGGTTGGTGATCATACCTTCTAGCTCCACTACTGAAGCTGGGTGGTCGGCTTGATTATTGTCCAAGGATGCATAGATTCGTGGCATGCTCCTAGCCACATCATTGATGGTGGTAGATTCTTGGATATTGTAGACTCTCTTACTGTTCTGTTGTTTGTATGAGAAGTGCCTCAATCGATGATCTTCTCCACAACCCCAACATTTTATGGGTTCCTTCTTTAGGTTATCGGTCTTTTCTGAGACTGTCTTAGAAGGTTTATTTCCACTTTGAGAGGGGAAATTTTTCTGATATACACTTCCAGAAGGAAGGCTCCTTCTAGAATCCTTTCCATAGTTCTTAAATCTTGAGGATTTAAACCCCTTCTTCCGGAATCCTGAACTACTCCTCTTCTTCCAGCCCTTGTGAGGTATTGTCTTACTAAAAAACTGTTCATAAAAATACCTCGCCTTTTGGATAGTTTATTCTAAGGTCCTTGGTTCGTTGAACTCGATCCTGTCCCGGTAGGTCTGAAGTAACCCACTAATGAATCGCTGCATTTTTACTTTTTCATCTTTTATGTAGGGTACATACCTCAGTAGTTCAAGAAATTTATTGACAAATTCATCTATGGTGAGCTTCCCCAGCTCGAGTTCATAGAATTCCTTAGTCTTCCCATCCATGTATCTCTCTGACAGATACTGCTTCCTGAAGTATTTCTCAAACTGTTTCCATGACAGGTCCTTCTCATGGATTCCCTTCACATTCCTAAGGTCTTCCCACCAAATGGAAGCCTTTCCATTCAGGTTAAATATGGCTATTTGAACCTTCAAGTTTTCGGAATAATCATGGACTCTGAAGTATTTATTTAAACCAAGAAACCAAACTTTAGCCTCTTCTCCCATCTTAATCTCTCCATCAAAAGGGGGTGGTTTGGATTTCTTGAATTCTTCATGATTATGATTTTTGGAATGCTTCCGCTTCTTTCATTTACTTTGAGAGTGTGATCTTTCTCTGCTACTAGAAGATCCTTCAGACTTGTCAACTTCCTTTCCAGAGGACTCTATTGATGAGTGTCCAGGTTGGACCTTCTTCGAGGCGTTTCTCCCAGTGTGATCGCTTATGAAGTCATATTTTTGGATCTCAGGCGGACTTCGATTTCTCTTCTTATGTTGTCGGTCCACATGACTGGATGCGGGTTCATGCTGTAGCTGCCTCTTTAGGTCAGACAAGCTCTGCAACAAGACTGCGTTAATTTCTATTTTTTTTCTTGCTCCCTTATCAATCTCTCATTGTCAACCTTGCAACTCTGTAATTTAGCCCTGAGGCTCCTTACAGTTTCAGCCAGATCGGGAGGAGTTTCCACCACCCTCCTTTCGTTAGATTCTTCGTCTCTATTGTGGGAGCCATCCCCCACTTCATGACACATCACCATCCTTTATTTTTTAAGTTCTTCCATGATTTACTGACTTCTCTAGTGTTGAAAAAAACACTTATTGTTAGCTAACATTCTATTAGTTCAGGAACAATACACAATTCAATTTCTTAAATGCACACACACAGTAGAAAGTTTCATTCTTTTCTTTAATAACATTTTTAACCAGACTAAAAAAAAAGGTAGGGTAGGATGTCATTTTTAAAAGTACTCCAAATATAGTTTTAAGTGACTCATCCATGAGCCCAAGAAGACCAAGTGTTGTAACCATGCTCTGATACCAATTTGTAACACACCCACAATGGGGCATAATTTTTTTTTTTTCTTAACTCTCTTTAGATTCCCTTTTCTTCAATTGCAGGTTCTTCCAAGCCGCGGGCTCTTTCTTGGTCCCTTTGAAAGGTTTGAGCAACAAGTGCTAGCTCTCCATGCTAGCCCCTTCCTTCATATGACCTCAATCTATGACCACATGCCTATCAAAAGGCACTTCGCAACTTCACAAGTCGGGTATTTGCATGTGAACCAACCCTAACTCTTCCGACTCTCGAACTTCCGAACTAGATCCTAGCACATACTAGCTCATCCTTTAATCTTTGTCAATGTGACCCCTCATTATGACCTAGGGCCAATCTTCCGAGCGCTTCTCGAATTCGCGTTGTCGAAATATTTCTTGTCTCCCTTCTTCCAAAACCCGAACTAGCGAGTTTCAATCACTAGATCAATGATCCACACTCTCCCGCGATCCAACGGTCCTAATCTCATCTCTCATGGATCCAAATTTCACGTTTTACGACTTTGGAGGTTGGCTTACCTTTGTTTCCCCGATTCCAGATTTTCCGAGTTACGAGTCAGCGAAACGTTGATCTCTCACAACGCGTCCCTTCTCGATGGATAGCTAGGATCCTTTCATGAACTTTGACTTCGTGAGTTTTCATGACTCTTATCTCTGTTTTCCCGAGTTGTGAGATAGCGAAACATTGATCTCTTGCCACGCGTCCCTTCTCAATGGACAACTAGGATCCTTTCGTGAACTTGGACTTCGCAAGTTCTCACGACTCCTCCTTGCAAATCTTACGAAGTCCAATCCTAAGAACTCTCGGATCTATTGCCACTTGTCCCCCTGACGATAGACGATTCCAATGATTTCGAAACTTCGGGACTTCGCAAAGTCCACTCTCCTGTGCAACTCCAAAAGGTTAAATCTCATGCACTTTCCTCTAGATCTAATGGCTATTGGTCCACGTGCTTAGATCTAACTATTGATATATGATCTCCTCTCTGCACGTTCTTCTAATTGTCTGGACATGGTTCCAATGGTCCAGATCTTTCATAGCGCTTGATCCAATGATCATTGTTGCTCCTCCTCTTGAGCTTTCACTTTCTTACTTGACTTGGAAGATTTCAGATGTTTCGAAGGTCTTGACCTTCAGTTTACTTCATGTGAGCCCTGATGTATGGTGTTGACTTCCTCTTTCCCTCCTAAGCTTACGAACTTGAAACAAGTTCGCCTCTTGGACCTCATCTATGCTTCTAAAAAGTGCTTGTCTCTTTTGAGCTTGGTCCTTAGGGATTTTTGAATTCCCATGTACTCCTTGCATTAATATGCCTGCATTGGATCGACGGTCCATGAACTTCCTCGATCCAACGGTCCATATCACATTGCAACTTCTGGTTTCATAATTTTAGTCATGCCAACGCGCGATTCCCCCAATATGCAATCTCCGATCTCGCCAATCCAATGGTCAAGGAGGGTCCCAATAGATCCTTGGATCTATAGTCCAGGTCACCTCGCTACTTTGGGTTTTGGAGGATCTGCCCCCTTCAAGTTGATTTCTAACATTCGTCGAGCTTGCGAAAACCGAGGGAGTTGAGGCATTAACACCTGCACCCCTTCTTCAAATCTAATGGTCGCAAAAAACCTTGGATTCTCCCAAATGGGTTCCATCAATCCATCTTCAAAATGAAAGGATGCTCCCTTTCGATACTTGAATTTCACTATTATTCCTGAGCTTTGTTGGCTCTAAAAGGATTCAGATTTGTGCACTCTTTCTTTTGAACGTAATGCTTGGAAGAATTCTTCCACGCACCCCTTACGTTCATTTCTCAACTCTAGATATTAAGATGGTCTCGGTATCTGCTCACCTTGTAGAGATTCGATGCATACATGCACTACCTCTCCTGAGCTTAATAGACTCCGTCCTTACGGTGATTGCGAGATTCAACCTCCGCAATCAGGGAAGTACTCACTCGACTCTAGGACAGTGATGAAACTCACTGGGGAAGGGGATTTTGAGGAATTGAACTATAGCATAATGGAAAATCAAGCAGATGTAATAATTCTCAAAGAAATGAACGCATACTCTTAACTTAATCATTCAATACATAAACCATTGATATGCACATAAATACAAGCATGCATCTATTATTTACAATTCAAAGCATAAGGTATAAAAAACACTTATCATAACCATAAGGTGTGATGCAATTGCTAAGAGGGGTTCTTGTTTCCACCTAACCATAGGCTCAGTCACTCCCAATGGATTTCTCACTGGCCACCCCCGAGCTTCGGCCACGATGATTTGAGATGAAATCTCTTACTTATAGCTCAAATAAAGTTATGGACGAAGGTTACTCTCCTTCTCCCAATACAATAATAGATAAGGACGAAGGTTACTCTCCTTCTCCTAGCTCTGTCTCTATTCTCTATGATCAGAAATCACTTTTTCCAGTTTCAATCCTTCCTCGAACCCGAGAGCTTCTACTCTCATCTCTGCACTCTTCGTAGGCCCCCCTCTACCCACACCACGCTTCCTTTCTTTCCTTCCTCAGCAAGATTGCGTGTGGCTTGAATTCCCCCATCCTTGGTCGAGTTCGGAAGCCTTCCAGATGGGCAGTCTGCCCCATCCCCTCATTAACTTTTGAGGGGGCCTTCCCACCTACCAGCCTGACGGGAATTCATTCCTGGTTAGAGGGTTGTTCTGATCTTGAGCAATTTAAGTCCAACATGGTACTGTTTTGGTGGAGGTTAACGCAACCCTTCCAGGTCCCCTCCACCATGTTTTCATTAGCAATCATGCTCAACCTTAGCACATCCCCTTCACAACAATCATGCAATACATCTCCATTTTCTATTGAAATAACATAATTTACATTCATCAACCTTCTATTCAAAGGTCCATTAAAACATGCATTCACACCTTTGAGTTTTCCATAGTTCCCTAGTCAATATAGTTATATTTAGAGACTGGGGGAAACAAGGTGTTACAGGTCCCTTTACCTAGTCCAATAGACGCTCGGGGACACAACATGTTTCTTGTGGATTAGATCGCTTCTTAATCTCAGAATCCATCATGATGGATGGTCTAGCTTGGAATGCAACGGTGATAGTTACTCCAGGATCTAATCATTGGCTGATTCTCTTATCAATAAACATCAGTGGCACCCTAGGCATGAAACCCTTCCACTTTGAAAAATTCTAGTTGACACACCCAGATTTTCAATATAACATAAATCTCTGGTGGAAATAAGCAGCAATCCCAACAGGCACTCCTATGTACAAATTTCAATAGAGGATAAAAAACATCAAGCAAAAATTGAAATATTGTAATAAGTCCACTTTTCACAACATCTTCCATGCTCAGGAAATCCTCAATCAACAAATACAAAACCTTCAACAACATATCATAACTCAAGGCCTCACATATTCACTAAAGAAGCAAGAATCTCTTCTCAACAACCACTTAGCTGAAAGACAAGCGTAGGAAGAAATCCTATGGAGATAGAAATCTCACATCTAATGGCTCAAAGACGAAGAAAAAAATACCAAATTTTTCCATAGATCGATGGTTCAATGACGACACACAAATTACATCACTCACCTAGTTTTGGACCAAGGACTGGAGATTCAACAACACACAGATATAGAAAAGGAATTACTCTCATACTACAAAAACTTTCTTATGAAACCTCCTATATATCGATCCCTTGCGATTGACTCTATCCTCAAGCACATTCCAAAGGAGGTCACAAAATAGTAGAATGAGGTATTGATGAGTTCTATCACTCAAGAAGAAGTAGATCAAGCCCTCAAGGACATGTCGCTCGACAAAGCTCTTGGGTCGGATGGGTTTACTTCATATTTCTTCCATCACTGCTAGGACTTCATTCGTGAAGAAGTCTGGGAAATCATAAAGGATTCCAGAAAATCCAGGAAGGTCCTTCAAGCCCTCAATGCCACCTTTATCACTCTCATTCCCAAAGAGAACAAAGTCACCTCCCCTTCTCACTTCCGACCCATTGCACTCTGCAATGTAATCTATAAGCTTCTCACAAAGATCATCGCTAAGTGTCTTAAACCCATCCTACCATTCATCATCTCTCTGAAAAAATTGAGATACGTGGAGGGAAGATAGATATTGGATAGTGTTATCCTGGATCACAAAGTAATCCACTCACTTCATTTGACCAAGTCTCCAGGTATGCTTCTAAAATTGGATATTTCTAAAACTTTTGATAAATTAAGATGGAACTACTTGAAATCAACCCTTCTCGCCTTTGGTTTTGATCCTTCATGGGTCTCCTAGATTTTCAATCTCACCTCGTCAACCCTATTCTCCATCTTGGTCAATGGAATCCCTTCCAAACCATTCTCTCCTTTTAGAGGAATAAGGAAAGGGGATCCACTTTCGCCCTTTCTCTTCATCTTAATGGAGGAAGGGTTGAGTCGAACCATTAAAGAAACCATCACAGACCACTCCCTCTCTGGTCTTACCCCCCATGGGATATCTCCACCCATTTTGCACAGTTAGTTCATGGATGATATAATCCTAATGGGAGTCCCCACAGTCTGAGAATATCTACACATTCGCTCCGATATCAACCTTTTCTGTGATGCTTCAGGCATGTATGTTAACCTTTCCAAATCCCAAAATTTCTTCTTTAATACGCCCATCCATATCCAACATCATATTAGGCAACTCTTGGGGTTCACCTGTAGCGTCCTCCCCTCCAAATACCTTGGCATTCCCTTGATTGATAATCCGTTAAGAAATACCTCATGGGAAAATCTGCTCTCCAGCTTCAGGAAAAAACTCTCCTCTTGGTCTTTCCACTCCCTCAATTTTCCTGGTCACCTCATATTCCTCAAGTTTGTCCTGCAAGCCCTCCTGATCTATGTCTTCTCAGTGCTTGCAGCCCCAAAATTTATCCTCAACACTTTAAGAAATATTCAAAGGGGTTTCCTTTGGTAGGGAACCAAAGAGGGGCGCAAAATGGCTCTGGTCAGTTGGAAAAAAGTGTGCAGATCGAAGAATGCAAGGGGACTTGGTCTTAGAGACCCATCCATTCTCAACAAAGTCCTCAATGAAAAAATCTGGTGGATATGGTTAAAAAGGCCACAAGACCTCTGGGCGCACCTATGGAGGAAAAAAAACACACCATCCACTTCGGAAAAGGACCTAATTAGATGAAATGCTCAGAATCTAGGGTCTCTTATCTGGAACACGGCTAGGATCAACAAGGGACTGATAATGGATCACACTTTCTGGGAATTGCAGAGAGAGACTTCAACTCTCTTCTAGAGCGATTCTTGGAAACAACTTCCATCCATAGTCAAAGATCCCACTCTGAGCTCTTTCATTCCCTTAACGACAGACACATGCCTCCATAAATTGGCCAACTTCTGGATTCCGGAAGATTCAAGAGACACCTGGCGCAAATGGAAAAACACTCACAAAGTTCTGAACATCCCCCGTGAGACAAATCTTCAACCACTGCTCAATCAGCTTAACTCAAGGTGAATCTTCATCCAACAAGGGGAGGACATCCTCAGGTGGGGTCACCCCAACACTAGCACCTTCAACATACAAGAAGCATATGTTGAAATAATGTAACTGCAAAGTGTATTCTTATTATTATTTGATATATTATTCATTGGATCAGTCCCCATTGTGGCTTGATCATGTTAGCTATTGTAAAAGGACCAAATCCTCATTTGCGGATTGGTCATAATATAATTGTAATAGGCAAAAGAAGAAGTTGGCCCCAGAATATATCAAAGAGGCCCCAGAATATAATAAAGGTGGTTATAACCACCTAGATTAAGAAATTGGCCCTGCTAGTGAAGAGACACTTCACACATGCTAGATTAGTATAAATAAGGAGGCTAGCGCCTCACTTAGATACACCTCACTTTCTCATTGAGAGACAGGTTTCAGAATTGTAGTTGGAGAAGAGAAAGAGAGAGTGGCACATCTTTGAGAGAGGATCTTCTGTATTATCTTAAGTTATCTCTTGGCATTGTATTGGCTATCTATAATAAGGAAGTTTTGCTGGGTTTTCTTCCCCTAGAGGGTTTCCCAGGATAAATGTTGTGTATTTCTCAGTGATATTGTCTTATGTTGTTGTTATCTATTGAAATGCAAAGAATTATAATAATGGCTTAAACATTAACATGGTATCAGATCCAAGCTGAAGAGGGCATCTTTCACAAGAGAAAAGTGAAAAATGTCACTGTTGTCATACATGCAAATTAGGGCTTTTTGTTGGTGAGGTATTTCAGCCCTAAAACCATCTAGAAAAGTGTGCCCTCCCTCAAGGATCATTTTGGCACCTTCAGCACACCCTTTCAGTGGCTAGATCTCTCAGAAAGTGAAGCCTTAGTTTCACAAAGTACTAGAAGTACCAGAAAACCAGAGTACCATAAGTACTAGAGTACCAAAGGTACCAGAAAACCAAAAGCACTAGTCCAGAAATCCGCAGATCAAGTTTGAGGGGGTAAAAGTTGGATTTTCATAAATCTGACTGCACCAGTTTACTCGCCTCGGCTCAGTGCATCTATCCACTGGATCAGAATTTCAAATTTTGAAATTTGAAAAATTAGGGTTTCCTCATAAAACCCTAAGTTGTAGTTGTAGTTGCAGTCTTAGAACTACTTGCAATATCAACTGCAGTTGTAGTATCAGTTGCAGTTGCAGTTGTAGTACTAGTTGCAATCACCCTTGAAGTTTTTAAGAGTTGGTAATGATTACTGTTGTTGCCAGATGATGCCACTACCTGCAAATACTATCAGAGGTATGTAATCACATATGTTTAAATGGTTAAACTTAAAGAGTATTTTCAAGAGAAGGGATCTCTTGCCATAGATCCAAAAGGATCTCAAGATCCAACACATTCAGAGGAATGATGCAATCCAGGTGTGATTATTCTGATATGCATCCATTTGTTATATTGATCAATGTTGCATGTTGTAGCTATGAAATTCATTCTAACCTTTTCTGAGTCAAGGTATTAGATGGATTAAAAGTTGAGATCATAGAACTTATCCTCTAACCAAACCTTCTGTCAAGATAGTGTATTGTCTTAGTACAAAAGACAGGTTGAAGAAAGCACTTGTCATCTTGAGTGAAGGAGACTCGAAAGAAAAACAAGCACTCATTCCCGAGGACAAGGATCGAGGTTTGATTAATCAAGTTAATAAGATTCAAAGGTACACATGACAAGTTGATGACTATAGTTGAGATAGCAGTCTTTGTAAAGTATCATACTTGATAGCATGTGAGCATATAGAGGTAAATGTTTAACATAATCATTTGTCTGATACAACTAACACCTCCTCTAGGAAGAATCTCATGTGTTAGTTCCAGGTTGCCATGAAGGAATGTTTGATCACAACACTATGAGAGTGTTGACTTCATTTCGTATTGTATTCCTTACCTTTAATATTTGCTTCAAACAAATTACAAGTGATATCTCTAAAGGAGCTACTGTGATGATTGTTCGTGCTATTGCTTTATATTATCAAACGGATATTATTCTTGCTTGTTGTTTTGTTGACCTTGCTCCAGGTCACAGGTAATAACCCTGAGGAAGCTATAGTGAAGGTTGCAGAAGGCAACGTGCTAAAGGAGAAACCTTAAAAGTAACAATCATCATTGGAAAAGAAGAAGGTGGCTTGTATAAGCTAAAGGGTCACTCAGAAGCTACCATGACCCATGCCATTGAGAATCCATGTGAACTTTGGCATAGAAGACTAGCTCACATTAACTAAAAGGCGCTATCATACATATGCAAAGCGGTCACAGGTTTAACAGAACTCAAGGTTGACCATGAAGGCATATGCAATGGATGTGCACAAGGGAAGAACACCAAGAACCCTTTTTCGAAGAGAGACAACAAAGCAGAAGGAGTCCTAGAACTCATTCAGATGTGTGTGGCCCAATGCCATCATCCTCCATTAGTGGGTATGTATATTATGTATCATTTATTGATGATTATCCTCGTAAGACCTGGTTGTATCTCTTGAAATCTAAAGATGAAGTGTTCAACAAATTCAAGGAATTCAAAGCCTTGATATAGAATCTTTCTGAAAAAAAGATCAAGATACTCAGGTCAGATAATGGAGGAGAATACACCTCAAAAGAGTTTGTGAGCTTCTACAAAGATGTTGGGATCAAGAGGGAACTCATTACTCCCTATAATTATCAACAGAACAGTGTGGCTAAAAGAAAGAACAGAATGATAATGGAATTCGTGAAGACCATGATCCAAGATCAATACCTTCCTATGTGCTTATGGGCAGAAGCAGCAATGACAACTGTATATGTGAAAAACCAATTGTCCCATAGTGCACTTGGGTTCAAGACCCCAGAAGAGATGTTCATTGGAAAGAAGCTAGAGGTAAGCCATCTGAAAATATTTGGCTGCCCAGTATTTATACATATACCAAAACAGAAAAGAAACAAACTGGAACCCTCAGGAAAGAAGGGAATATTTGTGGGATACTGTGAGGCCTCCAAGGCCTTCAAGATCTATATACCAGGTCACTGTCACATTGAGATCGGCAGGGATGTGACCTTTGATGAAGATGCAACACTCAAGAAATCGAGAAAATTCCATCTTGAAGAGGTATATGAAGAGGAACCCGTAATCCCCAAAGTTGCAGAATTAGTGAGGGAGGTTCCCAGAGCTGTTGAACTAGTAAGGGAAGTCATAACTTCCCCTAATGAGGAAATTCTAGAAGATCATGACGTAGTAGAGTTTCAAGAACCTCCTCAGATGACAATCTCCCATAAAAGAAAGCCATCTTGGGCTAGAGAGATTATTCAAGATGGAGAGAAATATGGTGTTCCCGAAGGAACCACGAGACATGTGAAGAAACCTAAGCCATTCTCCAACTATATGGCTTTGATGTGTGATCTCCTAGAAAAGGAGCCTACTTGCTTTGAAGAAGCCATTCAGAAGAAAGAATGGACATATGCCATGAAAGAAGAATACCAATCCATAATAAAGAACGATGTATGGGAAATAGTTCCCAGACCAAATAGCAAGGATGTGGNTAGTGGATTTTCTCAAAAATAAGGCATTGACTATGAAGAGACATTTGCTCCTGTAGCCAGATACACTTTGATCAGAACCATCATAGCCCTTGCAACTAAGATGAAGTGGAAGTTACACTAGATGGACGTAAAGACAAATTTCCTAAATGGTGTTATCAAAGAGGAAGTGTATATAGAGAAACCTCAAGGATTTGAAGTTGAAGACAAGAAGTCTCATGTCTAGAAGTTGAAGAAATCCTTGTATGGATTGAAGCAAGATCCTAGAGCTTGGTATGATCGGATAGACATCTTTCTGACAAGCTTGGGATTTACCAAGAGTAAAGCAGATTCTAACCTCTACTTCAAGGTTATGAATGATGAGCCAGTGATACTATTGCTATATGTGGATGACTTATTCTTAACTAGAGAATAAAATCTCATCACTGAATGTAAGAAGAGACTCGCTTCAGAATTTGAGATGAAATACCTTGGCCTAATGCACTATTTCTTAGGTCTTGAGGTATGCCAGAGTCTAGAGAGGATCTTCCTTAACCAAGGGAAGTATGCAGTTGAAATCTTGAAGAGATTCAACATGTTAAAGTGCAAGCCCATGAATACACCCATGGAAATGAAGCTGAAGCTATTGATCGATACTTCGTCGGAATTGATTGATGCCACACTGTATAGACATATTATTGGATTGCTGATGTACCTGACAAACACCAGACTAGGCATTTGTTTTGCTGTGAACACCTTGAGTCATTTTCTGGTAGAACCTAGACATGTTCCCCTAGTGGTTGCAAAACATGTGATGAGGTACCTTAAGGGTACAATAGATTGTGGTCTCAGCTATGATGGAGATCATGATTTCACATTGAGTGGATATATTGATGCAGATTGGGCAGGAAGTGTTTTTGACAGAAAAAACACTTCAGGATGTTGTTTCAGTTTGGGATCAACCATGATCTTATGGTAGATTAGGAAGGAATCCAACATTGCTCTCAGCACAGTGGAAGCAAAATACATTGTTGCATGTTTTGCCAGCTATGAAGCTATATGGCTTCGAAATTTGCTGACCAACCTATTTGACCTAGAGATGGAAGCAACCATGATCCTATGTGACAACCAAAGATGCATAAAGATGACAAAGAATTATGTATTCCATGACAGGTCGAAGCACATAGAGATTTGTTATCATTACATCCATGACATGGTGCATAGAGGAGCCATAAATCTCCATTACATTAGCACAGATGAACAGGTTGTTGATGTGTTGACCAAGCCTCTATCTCGTGTAAAGTTTGAGCACTTTCGAGATAAACTTGGTATAGTCCAAAAGGACCTTCCTCGAAAGGGGGAGTAGCTGCTATGATGAGACATCTCTTGCTTCCAGCCTTATTGCTGTGACGTAAAGTAAGATGATGTGATGAGACTAGAACTGTGCTTCTGGCTTGACAGCTGCGACATAAAGCCAGTCTAGTATCCTTCTTCCAACTTGATTGTTGTGACGTAAAGAAGGGAGAGTATCTTGTTTCCAGCCTTATTGCTATGATGTAAAGCAAGAAGATGTGATGTTACTAGTACTGAGCTTCCAGATTGATAGTTGTGATGTAAAGCTAGTCTAGTATCCTGCTTCCAGCTTGATAGCTTTGACGTAAAGCCAGTCTAGTATCTTGCTTCCAGCTTGATTTTTGTGACGTAAAGCAGGATGAGTATCTTGCTTCCATCTTTATTGTTGTGACGTAAAGAAAGATGATGAGATGAGACTAGCACTATGCTTCCATCTTGACAGCTATGATGTAAAGCCAGTCTAGTATCTTGCTTCCAACTTCAGTGCAGTGATGTAAATCAAGACGTTGAGATAAGACTAGTACTGTGCTTCCATCTTGAGAAGTTGTGACGTAAAGCCAGTCTAATATCTTGCTTCCAGCTTGATTGTTGTGACGTAAAGCAAGATGAGTACTGAGCTTCTAGCTTAACAGCTGTGACGTAAAGCCAATCCTATATTATGATGAGCCAGCCTTGTGCTGTGATGATGATGATGTATTAGTTTTATACTAATACATATTGATGCAGATGATGATTGCATTCCTTTGAGAATGATGATGCTACTGATGAAGAAAACTTCCGATGATTTATAGATACGCCAGTCAGTGTTCCAAGATGATATTGATGATGCTTTCCTCTCACCCACTTGATGTTGTTGATGATGTTGTCCTCTCTCTCTCTCGCCTGATGTTGTTGAAGAATACCCTTCTTGTTAAGGGGGAGTGTTTAAATAATGTAACTGCAAAGTGTATTATTATTATTATTTGATATATTATTCATTGGATCAATCCCCATTGTGGATTGATCATTTCGTCTATTGTAAAAGGACCAAATCCCCTTTTGTGGATTGGCCATAATATAATTGTAATAGGCAAAAGAAGAAGTCGGCCCCAGAATATATCAAAGAGGCCCCGAAATATAATAAAGGTGGTTATAACCACCCAGATTAAGAAGTCAGTCCTTCCAGTGAAGAGACACTTCATACGTGCTAGATTAGTATAAATAAGGAGGCTAGCACCTCACTTGCTCATTGAGAGATAAGTTTCAGAATTGCAGTTGGAGAAGAGAAAGAGAGAGTGGCACATCTTTGGGAGAGGATCTTTTGTATTAGCTTAAGTTATCTTTTGACATTGTATTGGCTGTCTATAATAAGGAAGTTTTTCTAGGTTTTCTTCCCCTAGAGGGTTTCCCAAGATAAATGTTGTGTTTCTTGTGATTGTGTATTTCTCAGTGATCTTGTCTTATGTTTTTGTTATCTATTGAAATTCAAAGAACTATAATAATGGCTTAAACGTTAACAACATATTCCCCCAGCATAGGAAATCTCTCCCTCTGTCACACACCCACTACGGACTAATAGATTTTTTCGCCTTTTTCTCCTTTTTCTCGAGGGACGGAATCCCCGAGTTCCTATGAGGACCTAGCATAGGCTAGCTCTTCCTGTCAGAAACGTCACTAAACCAATCCACCAGTTCTTTCATTGAAAACCCGTCGTGTACAACTCAAGCACCAAGAGAGGGCTTCACCTCCATGTGATCATCGGTTATGACCATGAGCCAAGCCAAGAGGTGCCTTTTGCAATTCGCGACTCAACGATGCACTAGAGTCAAGTCCTTTGAATATTCAAACCCTGAAACTTGAAATCGTACCTTCATTGAGATCAATGGCTGCAAATCTCCCCCTGATCCGACGGTCCTAGCCATATCAGGACTTCAGTAATCGAAAGTTCGAAATGCAAGCGAGTCGAGTCTTTCGACTCTTTAAACCCCGAAAATCGAAATCCAATACGTGAGTTCTTGTACGAGATCTGACGGTCCTCGATGATATGGATCCAACGATCCAGATCTCTTCGGAGTTTCATAAACCAGGAGTTCGTGATGCAACGACTCCAGAACTCCTGTGACTCAAATCCCCGAATTCCGATATGGGAATTCCTGTAGGAGATCAACGAACCTCGTTGATATAGATCTGACGATCACTATCCCTCCTGAGCTTAAGGGTGTTGAAGGACACTCAGCCTTAACCCCCTTGCTGTCCTAAGAGATCCAATGGCTTATGGGTTTTTGGAGCTTTCCCCGAACTCTAATTGCTCACCACGTGTCTCCTCTGATGGATGGTCTAGATCCTCCCAGAGTTTCATGAACCGGGATTTCGCGACTTGTGAAGACGAAGGGTCTTTCCCTTTGGTTTCCTGGGTGCCAAAACGTCGAAATGCTGAAATGTCGAAATGCCGAAACCTATTCACATTAAGCTAATTTGGAGTTTTGCATACCGAGACTTCACGACTTGCGAGGACGAAGGGTCTTTCCCTTTGGTTTCCCAGGTGTCGAAACGCTGAAATGCCAAAATCTATTCACACTAAGCTAATTCAGAGTTTTGCATACCAGGACTTTGCAACTTGCGACAATGAAGGGTCTTTCCCTTTGGTTTCCCAGGTGCCGAAATGCCGAAATGCCGATGAACGGGTCCGGATACTCTGGGACTTTCAGGACGTTGCCAAATCCACCCTCCTGCCTATGCAAAGGTTAAGGTCGACGGGCAATAGAGCTCCGACAGATTTTTCAGAGGGTTCTTGGGTAAATTATCCCTAGGCTTGGTGACCTAAGTAAATGTCTTCCTAATTCGTCGAGCTATAAATTCAGTGGTAAGGGTAAAGTAACCTCATGGGTTTACTATCATGGTAGTCCTTTTGAGGGCCTCACGTCGACTCTAGAGTGCGAGGAAACTTCTCGAGATAAGTGCCTTCGAGGAATTAAACCAGGGCATAGCGCAAGCCAAGTAGACAGGACAATTCTTAAGGGAACGGAATCGTATTCTGAACCTACTCATTCCATACATAGACCGATTATGGTCATATAAGTATAAGCATGTATTCCTTGTCTCCAAATCAAAACACAAGCAAACACTTCCATACAAAAACCATTTATGAGCGTATAAACATGAGCATGCATTCAATTCAAAGATATAAGACATAACACTTATCAGAAAACACCAAGTGTGATGCAACTGCTGAGAGGGGTACTCGTTTCCACCCAACCATAGGCTCAGTGACTCCAAACAAATTTACCACTAGCCACCCTCGAGCTAGACCATGATGCTCGAGATTCAGTCTCCTACTTCCAGCTCAATGGAAGTCAAGAATGGAGGTTACTCTCCTTCTCCTCTATTCAGAACTCCTTGTATTTCTTGAGTTTCTCTCTCGGTTCTCTTCTATGATCTCTGTCACGCGCGCTCTCCTCTCTTCCCTTCCTTACCACACTTCCTCTCTTGCCTTTTTCTGCAAGATTGCATGTGGCACGAATTTCTTTGTTCGTGGTCAGGTCTGGGAGCTGTTACGGATGGGAGGTTCACCCCCATCCCCTCATTAACTCTTGAGGATCCTTCCCACCTACCTATCTGATGGGAAATCCATTCCAAGGTCAGAGAACTGCTTTGATCTTTGAGCAAGTAAAAGCCAGTATGGTACTGGCCCGGTGGAAGTTAGCACAACCATTCCAGGTCCCTTCCACCACCTCTCATTAGCCATCATGGTCTCTTTTAGCACATCCCCCTCCCAGCAGTCATGTAACACATAATCATAACATAATTTACATTCATTGACCTTCTATACAAAGGTCCATCAAATCAAACATTCACATCTTTTGTGTTTTCCATAGTTCTTGGCCAATATAGTTATTTTTACAGACTGGGGGAAACAAGGTGTTACAATTCCCTCCCCCTTAAAGGAACATCGTCCTCGATGTTCTATGTATCAATATAACGTGTATGTGCAGAAGTAAACAAAATCGGATATGCATGTTTCATGGCATCTTCCATTTCCCATGNTTCTGAGTGGGGTTTCCTTTCTGTCCAATATGCATTGAAGTTATGGTAGGAATTCTCCCTCTGGTTCCACCTGGATCACAAAACAATCAATTATATGATTAGAATCGTGTACATATTTCTTCAATAATGAAACATGGAAAACATTATGTGCTTTTATTGTGGGAGGAAGTGCTAGCCTATAGGCTACAGGTCCCACTCTATCTAGAATTTCAAAGGGTCTGCAATATTGAGGTGCCAACTTGGCACAAGCTCCCATCCTCAGGGAACTCTTCCCGGGCCTAAATCTGAGATATAAGTGGTCTCCTGTCTTGAATTCTCTTGGAGTTCTCTTTCAGTCGGCATAAATTCTCTGTCTATTCTAAGCGACCTTCAGATTCTATTTTATCTGAATCACTTGCTGTTCCATTTCTTTCAACATGTTGGGTCCAATAGTAATTTTGTTTATGGGATTACTCCAATTGAATAGAGTGTTGCATGGTCTATCATAGGGGACTTTGAAAGGACTCGTCTTCAGGGATTCTTGGTAGCCGTTGTTGTAGGCAAATTCCACCAGTGGCAAGTAATCTTTCCACTTCTTGAATTGATGATTTACATGCATTCTTAGCATGTCTTCCAATATTTGGTTCACTCTTTCTGTTTTTCCATCGGTTTGAGGATGATAGGCTATGCTAAACAGTAATTTGGTCTCCAGACCAACCATCAAGGATTTCCAAAAGTTGTAAGTAAATTTCGTGTCTCTGTCAGACACGATCTCTTTAGGCATACCATGTAGTCTGAATATCTCCTTCATGAATATGCTGGTGATATCTATTGCCTTACAAGTCGATTTGATGGGGATAAAATGGGCAGAATTGCTCAATTTATCCACCACTACCATGATGGCATCATTTTGTTTGGTCAATGTTGGTAATCCGGTGATGAAGTCCATGGAAATGGTTTCCCACTTCCATTCTGGGATTGGTAGAGGTTGTAATAATTATGCCGGGTGCCAGTGTTTTTATTTAACCTATTGGCATTCTTGGCACTTAGCTAAATAGTTAACCCAGGCCAATAGAATTGTTTCCTAGTGGCCGTGATCATCTTTTGATATCCCGGGTGACCAACATATGGTCTTTTATGTAGTTCGTCCATTATGAACCTCTTCAAGTCATCACAATCTGGAATATACAATCTATTTTTGTAAGTTAGCAGACCTCCATCTATCATACTTTGTTCCTGTGGGTTCTTGCTCCAGGTACAAGGTCACGGTCTGGAAGAATGTGTCTATTTCTTGTGCATTCCTGACTCTTTCTTTGACATTTGTCTCACAGGTGCTCACCGCTGCCAGGTGAATTTTTTTCATACTTCTGCTAAGGGCATCGACCACCTTATTTTCCTTTCCTTTAACATGTTTGATTTCAAAATCAAACTCACTAAGGAAGGGCATCCACCTAGCTTGTCTGGCATTGAGCTTTGGTTGGTCAAACAGATATCGCAATCCACAATGGTTTTTCATAAGTACAAATTTCCTTCCCAGGAGGTAATGTCTCCACATTTTTAAGGCGTGCACTATGGCGGTTAGCTCTAGATCATGGGTCACATAGTTGACTCCGTGCTCATTCAATTTTCGGGATTCATAGCAGACTACACTTCCTCCTTGCATAAGGACTCCTCCGAGCCCTTCCTTACAGGCATCTGTGCACACGAGGAAGTCTTTTTCGGGATCAACGATCTTCAGCACGGGAGAATGGGTCAGAAGGTGCTTCAGGGATTGAAATCTTTCTTCACATTCTTGTGTCCATGTGAATTTATCTCCCTTCTTCTGGAGGGCAGTGACTAGACAACAAATCTTGGAGAATCCTTTTGTAAATCTCCTATAGTATCCTGCTAAGCCCATAAAGGATATGATATCCGAAACATCCTTTGGGGTAGGCCATTCCATGATAGACCTGATCTTGTCAGGATCTACTGCTACTCCCTCTTCAGATATGACATGGCCCAAGTAATTTATTTGTTTTTGGAAAAATTTGCACTTGCTAAATTTGGCATAGAGCTGATGTTCTCTTAGTACTTGAAGCACAAGTCTAAGATGTTCCTCATGTTCCTCTCTATTCTTGGAGTAAATTAATATATCNATTGTTCATCAAGCACATAAAAGTGGCAGGGGCATTGGTCAATCCAAATGGTACTACTACAAACTCATAGTGACCATATCTCATCCTAAAGGCAGTTTTGTGGATGTCTTCACCCTTGATTTGGACTTGATAGTGTCTACATCTCAAGTCAATATTTGAAAAGATGGAAGCACCTCCCAATTGATCGAATAGGTCATCGATTCTGGGTAAGAGGTACTTGTTCTTTATGGTTACCTTATTGAGTTGTCTATAATCTATGCACAGTCGGAGGGTACTGTCTTTCTTTTTCACAAACAGGATTGGTGCTCCCCATGGAGACACGCTAGGCCGGATATAGCCTCTGTCCATCATTTCTTTTAGTTGTAATTTAAGCTCAACTAGCTTGGGTGTGCTCATCCTGTAGGGTGTCCTAGACACTGGCACCACCCCTGGTGCAAGTTCTATCGAGAAGTCAATGTCCCTCCTCGGAGGTAAACCCAATACCTCTTCCAAAAATACATCTCTATATTCTCTTAGTGTGGGGT
>JASDQU010244902.1:62819-77518 GCA_032191745.1 Picea mariana
AATCGAAGCATTTCACAATGTAAGTACTTTTGGCCTCAAAACCAGAGATTGGGAAAAACCGAGTGAGCAATGGTGCTATATGCTGAACTCATATGCACAGCACTGCAATTCCTAGTTTCAACACCCATGGTTTCAAAGTCACCATGAGATTGAGCATTTAATGTGTGTTGTAATCTCTGGAGCTTGTGGCTCAGCTCCAATCCATGTGATCTCAACAGGCAATTCTCTTCCGTTATATGAGCATAATGCTGTGAAGTAATATTGAATTTCTCCAATATCTGCTCATTCTCTGCTTTCAAATGATCCAGTTGAGCCCTCAGCTCGTCCAAGTGCTGTTGTTTCCGGAGCCGAGACCTCCTCGCAGATTCTCTATTAGACAACATCCTTCTGTACTTCGTTTCGTCTATCACTTGCGGCTCCTCTGCTTCATCAGAGGCTGAATTGCTCCAAAACTGTGAAATGGCCTCCCCATTGCTCCCAGAAAAATGCAATTTATCCTGAGTTGGGTACCTCCTGTCCACTGACACAGGTACTGATCTCTTCGTGGGCATTCCAGTTTTAGCCCCAGGAGCATTCAGATTGGCAGAAAATGGCATATTGCTATATTGGGTACTCCCCATATCATATATTTCTYTGCTAAATTGTGCTGGATGGATTGGGATTACTGAGTTTTTGTGAAGGTCCATTTGATTTGAATGAGAAACAAGCATCTGATTTGACTGCAGGTCTGTTAAAGAGGGAAAACAAGGGATAAACGTTTCAGATCCTGGCTTGATAATCAGTCTGTCTGCTCCAAAAAAKGAAAAATCTCCCACAGTTGCTGTTTCTGACTCCATTACTGCTTCTTTGTAGCTTTCTGATGAATCGATTTGGATTGGAGATGGCACCATATACCCAATTCACCAGGGATGGTATCAAGAACTGAAATGGCTGGAGAGATAAAGTTTGGGAGTTTTCAAGGAAGCCCAAAAGATACAATCCTATAGAAATAGGCAACAACGGTGATGAGAAATGACTTGTACCACAGAGCCAAAAGCATATTCAGCGCTGGCTAAAACAGACTCTATCAGAGAAAAGATTGAAGAAGTGAATAGGAAATCGGATTGACCAGGTCATATATTTAAGGCTGTGGATAAGCAGAATGTGACCATGTGAAAGAACAAAAGAGCAGACCATAAATGTGGATCAGCAGATGTGGCCATAAGAACAAAAAGAACAAAAGACAACGGAATAGAAGGAAGACTGGTGGGCGCATGTATGTACAATACGTGTAGGAGACAAAAAGCTTATTTTTATAAATATTTGGTTGAGTGGTAGAAGCACGCTTCCCCAACCAGGAGGAATGCATTGCAGAAAGCCATTTTCAATCTGTTGGAGGTGTTTGCACGTGATGAGTGTGGGAAAGAAACAATAAACATTAACAGAATGGGGCACCCATCTACCCACCCACCCACACATTTAAATGTGATAACATCATTACAAATCAAATCAATTGGGAATATATACTTAATCTTGTACATGTTTATTGGCTGGTTAATAAGTGGACAGGAAGATATTTATCTCCCCAATTCACAATATAAATGAATATATGAATATTTAATCGATTGATTTGTTAATGGAATATATATATATACACACGTACGTTTTCAATCAAACAATCATTTAATTTCCGTCTAAATTAAGCAATGTTGACATTTTACCAACCATATGGATAAGGAAATGGTTTAAATATAATCTAATCCTGCCAGGAAAAAAATATAAAAATATTGCCAAAACGGTTTAGGGTTTTGAAATTTTCATAATTTAATATTTAAGTTTTAAAGTTGTTTAATTTTTTTTTTTTTTCTAGAATTATTTTACATAAATTTGTGTGAAATCACAATTTTTTGTTGTTTAAATTATATTTTTGATTGCAGAAATAAATTCGACATGTTGAAAAATTTCAAACATAAAAATTACATAGAATTAACCACTCAAATCTACAGATACAACAATTTCTGATCAAAATTTATACAAATATAAAAAAACAAAACTTAAAACTTTTAAACTACAACATTTTAGAATTATGAATTTGCATTTTATAATTATAGATATGGATGAGAAAATGTCAACATTGCTTAATGATTGCTTATTTGAAAACGTAACTTTTATTTTATTTTATTTTTCAATCTCATACATTATCATTTGTATAGGAAGTCTTTCTGGTGTCGCATAGCCATTGTCTCTTTCCCCTGATAATTAGAGAGTTGTAATCCTCGCATAGGTTTGGTAGCCGCCAACGTCACCCCTTTACTTCTTTGTTCCTTCTTATCGTCTTATTCATTAATGGCCGCCTCGTGTACAATATCTCACTTTCAATCTCTCAATTTTCTACATTTAACTCACCTAAGGCGTGGAACCCCGCTGCAGTACGTCTCGTCCCTTTTTTTTTTACATTTAACTCACCTAAGGCGTGGAACCCCGCTGCAGTACGTCTCCTCCCTGGTGTTCTTAGGGGATGAAGCAATAACAAATAAAAACAATTCAATTTAAGTTAGTCAAAATCCATCCCCCAACAGAAAAAAAAAAAAACCAGCCAGAGTTAATCAAAGAATAAAGAAGAAAATCCACAATTTACTCTTGAGGGGAGAATCTCGACAACCAAATAAGGGGAGCTGCTGCACAGAAGGTCGCTGTTTTTTTTTTTCTTTGGGACTGAGAGTGTGTGAGTTCTGCGTTATTGAGAACTTGAAGGCGAGTCAGTTCTACATTTTGTACTGTTGTAATGCTCAGTCCACAGTTAGGAACGACAGGCTAGAGCCCTGAAAATGTAGGTATTGTCTCTGCATATTTTTTTTTTAAGAGATTTTGTATTTTTTTTTAAATGATATGGGAATAATCAAAGTAAATAACAATGCTGCAAATTTAAAATTCAAAATCCGTTTTATTAAGTCTAAAGGCGTACACCTATTGACAATGGGCAGATTTAATAGGGGTTTAGTGCTTAATAAGTTTTCTATGGNTAAGTTTAAAGGCGTACACCTATTGACAATGGGCAGATTTAATAGGGGTTTAGTGCTTAATAAGTTTTCTATGGACATGATTAAATATGGCTGGAATATTCTTAGTAGTCACACAAAATAAATGGCTATGATTTCAATCATTAACTTCCTAGCTATTATAAAGACATAGGTTTATGTATTTACTTTTTTACATTTACCTAATCATATTTAAAAATTACTCTGATAGCTAACTGATTGCCACTTAAGTGATTAACAGAAATTAAAATATTAACACCAGATAAATGAAACTCACCTTTTATTTGTTAATCAATAATAAAATTTAATATATTCTTTTTAAAGATTCGTTTCATCTCATCAACCTTTCAGCGTTCACCAACAACTATTTAACTGCTGTGCTAGTATATATATATATATATATATATATATATATATTCTGATAGATTCTCAATTAAACCTCTATCAAATATATCCGAAATATTTTGAGTTAAATCCTTATTTTGCCACATTTTTCGAAAAAAATTACATTCCAAACCCTAGTCAATACTTTTCCCAGACCAGATATACAGCATTGATATATATATATATATATATAACAATGCTGAAAATGTAAAATTCAAACATGTTATAATATATATATATATATATATATATATATATATATATATATATATGAAATGTTGTTGACATAATGGCTATTTTTAACTGTTGTGTTTGATTATCTGGAAAGTGTTTGAATGCCTTCACGCTGGACTTGCCTGCTAGCCACCATTCAAGAAGCTTTAGCCTTTCAACGTCTCGTGACTGCCTGCTCTTTCAATGGACAGAGCTTTGTAAAAGTGGAAAACTGTTAAGAGTTGTAACTAGAGACTGCATATAAGATAAAATAAAAATGAGTAAGATTAAATAAAAATGAAATGTTTAAATTTTTCATAATTGTTTTATTTTTTTTGTTGGAATTTGGTGATATAAATTTAGACAAAATTGCTATTTTTTGTTGTTTAAATTATATTTTTGAATATATAAATAGATTTAGTATATTAAAAAATTTGAGAAACACTTATATTATATAAACTTAATCATTCAAATCTACTCAATTCTAGAGATCGAATCATTCTTCTTTAAATTTAAAAAAATAAAAAAATAAAACATTTAAACTACCTTTTTATTGTTAAATGTTGAATGAATGTGAAATTATTCATGTGAGGCTGCAATAGTAACATGCATGTCTTGCAAACCTGGTGACCAGCTTTGGAATTTTAAAAACAGCTTTGGAATTTTAAAACTAAACAGTTCGCTATGGTTTTGACAAGTTCAATATCTGTAATTTTTAAGAGGTTTAATAAAGAATGTTGAGGGTTCCGAAATTTTTGTCTTTGACGAAGAAATCATGCATGTGACCCGAGCAACAGTAACATGCATGTCTTGCAAACCTGGAGACCAGCTTTGGAATTTTAAAACTAAGCGTTGGAATTTTAAAACTGAACGGTGAGCTATGGTTTTGACAAGTTCAGTATCTGTTTTTTTTGGGAGGATTAATAAAGAATGTTGAGGGCTCTGAAATGTTTGACAAGTTCAATATCTGTATTTGGAGGTTTAATAAATAATGTTGAGGGTTCTGACATTTTTTGTATTTGCAGAAGAAATCACACAGATTTGACCGTCAAATTCCATCCCTGCTGAGGAGTGTGGACCAGCTGACATTCTAATTATTTGTCAGTCAAATTACATGAGTGTTGACCACTGGGAATTCCAATTGAATTTGACAGCTCTCTTTTAAACGACTTGTGACCACGTGCATGCTTTGCAAACCTCGGGAGTGTTGACCACCCAGTATTGCAATAGAATTTGACGCACGCCTTGCAAACCTCAGGAGTGTTGACCACCGGGAATTGCAACCGAATTTGACATTTCTCTTTCAAACGACTTGCGGCCGCATGCATGCATGCCTGGTGCGTAGCTGCTACGTTTTCCCTTATTACCAGGAGGGTTTAAAGCGCTTAGCTTATGCTTATCAGTCAGTCGGCTAAATATTCGAACCCACAACCTCTGTTTCTTGTAGCTCATTGTCTTATACATTGCACTTTCAGCGAGAGTAGTCCTGATGCCTGATTGCCCAGGAAAGAAGGAAGAATTGACCAGGCTAGTCATTGGAATTGGAAGGAATTTGGAAATAACAAAATTGGAATTGTGAATAATTTTAGTAGAACAATGTTTTGAATCATAAATTTTTAAGTTAAAGTTTTTTTTTACAAAATCAAATAAGAAAATTATCATTATGAGGAGTTTTTCTCTACATCAATTATTGTATTCTCTTGATTAAATATATTTTTTTTTATGAACAACAAAGTGTTAAAATTTTCCATGAACAACAAAGTCATACAATATGTTGTAGATGATAACACATTTTTCTTTCAAGTAATCTTCATATGATAAGGTTGTAGAATTTCCAAATAGTTTGCTTAAGATGTCATGTCTAATAGAACATGGTATTTTTGTATTTTGTGTGTTGATTATGGTGCACTTTAACCTATGTGAATAGTTGAAAGGGGTTTCAATTTGACATTTGGAAAAATGTAGCATTGTTCCTTGTATGGATACAAAATATTCTAGTGCTAAATTGCATCTTGAGCATATAGGTTGAAAAGAAAAAGATTGGAATATATGTTTGCTACTTTCAACTTCTTGTTGAATGTAAGTGTTAGTTGATTTTTTTTTAATAAGAGGTATGTATAATATAACATATTTTTATATGGTTCGAATATTTGTGGACTTGAATAACATTCTTAGATCATCAAGTGCATTTTTTTCCCTTAATGGTGCAATAAATGTTGACTGAGTTGTGTGTAATGTATTTGGTTGTGCTTTTTTTCATTTGATGACATTTTAGAATAACAAGATGGGGAATTCTTTCTTTGAAATCTACTCTTGGATCTAGACAAATTATGTTGCAAATGTTGGAAATAATTGCAACTGCATTTAGTTGTGCAACAGAAGCATAAATCAAATGGATTTAAATGGCACAAATTATAGAACAGAGACAATAGCAATCACAACAATTTTATGTGGTAAAAACCTATATAGGGAAACATCCACATGATAATGATATTCGGTTTATTTATCATTCAAGGGAGATATTACAACAACCACACCAGGATTATCACTCACACTCTTGTATTCTTGCCTCTCAAATTACATATATATATCACACTTCTCACACAGTAGTCTAATATTAATCGATTTGTTCCAACTAAGATAGAGTAACAAGTGCCATAAAATCTTCCCAATATCTAATACGTGGGTAAATTGGTTGGCACCAATTTGACAATATCCACCTTCACAACAATTTCCCTGAATATCATGTCCAATTTATTTATCACCTTTCCTAAAAGCCAAGAGAAGCCAAGCACCACTGCAACTTCACTAATAACACTGGTTTCATGAACACATATATATGATTTGCTCGAGCTTAGATTTTCTCATGGATCACTCCACCTCCAACTTGTCTTCCAAAATGATGCTTTGAGACATATCATGAGGTAAATCTCCTTTTATCCAAAAACCTGCAAAATCTATATTATAATTACCAAAAACTAAACTACTAAAATCATTATAGGTGACACTTGTGCGTCTAAAACACTGAAGCATCCATTTCATCACTTCACCTGAATTTTCCATGTGTCTGACAACATCTATTAAATGTGAAATATCTGGTCTTAACCATTTCATTGAATACAAAAAACCTCCTACTTCATTGGTGTTGTTCCAGAGTTTGTACTTAAGGCTTAGAAAGTACAGTGTCTAGGCATCCGAAAGTGAGTAAAGGATAAAAAAGGGAGAAGAGTCAACCTTCAGGAAAGGAAGCTAAGGTTGATTTCTAGGTTGTCACTATCTTGCTTCCAACTGTTCCTGGATGTTTATATCCCATTCAATCGCGGCCCATGAACGTTCAAGTTCTACCCGGGTGGTGGTTGTTTTAAGTATAGTATCAAAAAGGTTTAAAGCGATATGGGTTTGGTCCGATAAGCTGGGTTCAATATTAGGCTATCTTACAACGGGGACAGTCATAGAGGAACAAAAAAATTTAAAAGAGAGTTCGAAGTTTTTTATGCTGTATCAATTTGATTGTATAAAAGAGAACTATGAATCTGATAATAAAGATAAAATGCAACCCAAAGGCCTTTTTCCGTAACTGAGTTATATTTTAAATAAATGGTGTATGAAATGTTAGAAAAACATTAAGCTATCTATAACGCGAGGCTCCTATCAAGGGAGAATCTCATCCTGTAAACAGAAGAAGAAAATAAGATAAGAAGATAACTGACGAAGCATAAAATATGACAATCTAAAGGGTTCACAGGTCTTGTACCTGCTAATAGCCGATACAGAGGAAAAAATGTAAACGATATAGACGACTAAAAATTGATCACCACAGTAGAGGTTTTACTAAATTGCAGTAAAAACATTCATCAGATATATATATGCGAAATGAAATTGAATATGAAATCATAGAGGAAACAAACTCATAACACAATCTTGACGGAATTAGGAGTCTTTAGATTGCTTTGTATAAAATTTCAAGAGGAGAGAGTCTCTATTACAATCGACCAAAAAGGTCCAGCCTTTTTTCTTTCTTCTAATTACATATTTATAGAACTTCTGCATGTTAGGATCTCAATCGTCACAACAGTTTTTTGGTTACAAAAAGGAAATTCATGCATTCCAATTCTTTGCTTTTGTCCTCTTTCGGGTGGATGGATCACCTTCCTTCCTTTAAACTTCGGGTTCTAAAAATAGAATAGGTAGACACATGTCATTATTTGGTACCCGAAGACTGCCCCTTCACCTGCTGTGTGCAAGTGATGCACTTCTCCACCAACTAGGCTATCACCCTGGAAGGTTTTGCTTGATTATTTGCCTCAAAAGTGTAACAATCCTTTACTAATTGTGACAACTTTCTTTCTACCTGTCGATCTTCGGCGCTAATAGAACATAAAAGTACACTTGGTTTGATTAGCCATTTGTCTACTTGAACTATATCTGTCTGGGTTGTCTGTGATATTTCAGCCAACTCTCTTTCCTCACTCTCCTTGATATTTAGCAAGCGTTTAGCTATAGTGATTTGGCCCAGTGTCTCAGTACTGCTTTCATTATCGAGACCCAATGATCTCCCATCTATGAAGCTAAAAGTTTCTTCACAAGATTTTCTTACCTCTTTATCTTGTTGTCTGCCTTCTGATATGTTACGTTCCCATTCCTTCAACAAGATGTTACCTCGGGTCTGCTTTGGGATGGAAAACCTAAAACTACTACCCATTTCCCTTTTTGTTGTGGCTATAACAACTTCTTGGAAAGCGACCCGGTCGCCCCAACTTCTTTTTCTCTGAAAGAGATGTTTTCCAGTACTTGATTAATAAGTTGGCAGTTGTTTTGAATAGTTTCCACCTTAGCCAGTAAATCTTGTTGAGCTGACGATACTCTTTTTGGATTTCTATGGCTTGGGATTGAAATATCTCGATATCTATCACCTGGCTTTCGACGAGATTCAATTTGGTCTGTAGCTGCTCTATCAATTCTTCTTGCTGGCTCATTTGTGATTGGTTAGTCTGGGCCACCTGCTCTGTTTGTTCAAGATCGGTTTTGAGCCGCTCAATTTCCTTTTGATTAACTGCTCTACCTTGCTCTATACCTGAATTCGCCTGGTCTCTGGCAGCTGCCTCTGCTGTAGCCAGTTTAGCCTCCAAAGTTTTGATTAAGCGGTTTTTTCATTTCAACTGATCTTTTAGGGACTCGACAAAATATTGGTTGGCTGTAGCAAAAGCCCCCAATGTCCCTGCTATCTGAGTTGCAAATTCTTGCTTCTTCATGTCTTTTCCATTGGCTAAGATTTTAAATTTCTTGGCTACCTTGCCTGCTTCTTGATAAAGCTCTTGCTTTACAATGACCTTTCTCTTCTTATCGAAGAAAAATTCGTTCGGAGGAAACTCTTCCACAGTTATGGGCAATAGTTCTTCGCCGAAAATCCATCCAACGTCTGGGACCCCCTTTGTGGATTGTAGGGGAGTAATAGAAACGATGGGACTGCCGATCTGCTTGGATGATTTTCTCGGAGTAACAACCAAGGTTGGTTTACTTGTAGGGTTGGGGGTTTCGACTTCCTATTTTGGGGTCCCAGTTTGCTTCTTCTTTTCCTGGTGTTCTTCTTGGTCAGGTGTTGAATCTTTGGAGCCCTTGGCTTCCATTTGCTGTACATCTGGAGTCGTCGGGTTCTTACCCTGTAAGACTGGAGGAAGGCAGCTCCGTTGGTGTTCCTGGAATTTGAAAAAATTGGCCATCTCTTCTGGGTGACAGGACTGGTATCTGACTCAAGACCTCTGCATAAGATCTCACGCCTTGGAAAATATCATCATGAGGCGAATTCTCGTGTTCATATCTTTTAAGTCCAAAACTAGCCATGTGATTACTCACGACCCTCTGTGGGTCGTGTTTCTTGAACTCAATGTGGACGAATTTAATATCTTCCAAGGCTACTGCCTCAGCCTTTGCGTGTCCTAAATCTAATAAAGAATAGGTATTCAAATGAATGGTGAAAGGTGGCCATACCTTTTTTGAAAATCCTTTAAGCTCTTTGCTTATGCCACCAATCACGGTTTGCCTAGCGATTTCACGACAAACCAGCCTATCTGGTATAAATAATGGTAGGGCATATGGAGGAACAGAGGTGCCAAAAACCCTGATATAGGAAAATTCTGCATCTACGTACCAGTTGGCCACGCTGCTCAAGTTATCTGTGATGCCATCTGAAATCCTGGGTGGTGGATTACCCAAGATGATGAGATGCATCGACACCATTACCCAATTGAAAATCTCGTATATGAAGTCTGCGGCCTTATCCTCCCAAAGTTTTGAATGGTAGACATGGATAGGCTTAGCATCAGATGGAGTCCGACTCTAGCTCATTAGGGGAAAAGGCGTCATGAAACAAACGACGTCCATGATGTATGCAGACATAAAAAATGAAGCGACCTTCCCACTTGCCCTCTGCGTCTGATATTTTGTAATATGACTGGTTAGACTGTCTAACAACAGTTTGGCCTAATTGAAGGAACAACCTTCAGCGACTGTATGAATCAGAGGCATCCAAGGGAGAAAGAAATGTGTGGTGTCCTCCCTCCCATACAATCTGTAGGTCATCATTGCTATGTATTTGAATTGCAGTTCCAAAGAAGAGATTGAATAAACTCCATTACCGTCTTCCCTGAACTTCGCGGTATGCGAGACCCAATCCTTGATCAGATAAGACAAGTTTCTATCGTATTGCTCACATTCCTTCTGCTTAAAACTTTCCAGAAACTCAGCATCATATGAGAAGTTTGGTGTGGGTGAAAATTGATACATTGCCTGCAAATGTTCTAGTCTAAAGGTCCCAATGGTCACCTTCTTCTCATTGATAATAGTTCTAGTCGGTATATCCACGTGATCTAGCGCCCATCGGATCATATCATAGTAGGGAAGGACTCATGGCCTAGCTGCTACCTTATGCATCTCTACTTGAACAACGATCTTGTATTTGGTGGCCAAGTCGTCCTTCTCATTATCACTAGAATCGTCTGAACAATTCACTAATTCGGACTGCAGAACCTCAGAGACGTATGACCAGGTTCTGACAGAATCAATACTTCGGGGTGAAGTATCAGAAACATTATTTGAGCCTTGCCCTAAACTCTCAGCACTTGCCTTGGACGCTTTTCGTGGGGCCATAATAGAGGACTCTGACTTAGCTCTCCTGTAGTAAAAATATGTATACATACAGAAATCAGCTTGATGAGAAAAGCTTCTCTGTGCAAAATAGAAATGAGCTTTGAAACACTGAGAGAAAGAGATCTATATCTCAACCATTTAAAACCTCGACGTCCTTATGAACAGAACAGTCAAATCATTTTTAGAGAAAGATTTAGCAATAAAAACCATATCCTTACTTGTCGCTTCACCTTATTTCCAATTAATGCCATAAATTTCGACGGGTTGTGACACAAGTTGGCGCAAGAAACATTTAAATTTATCTCGTAGACTGTGCATATTAATATTTGTATTAAAACATTGATTAATCTGGTTTAGGTTCTTTAATTAGATTTTCTTTAAACTTTTATCACCTTTTCGGCGTTCGCCGCATCGAGAGATTTCACTCATATCCTTCGAGCCTCTAAAACCCGAGATCGGGATGACACGATCTAGTTAAGAAAAAAACGTAATCCGGATTAAGTGTTTAATTAATCAGTGTTTAATTGATATCCCGACTTCGCGACTTGAGGCTACGAAGGTAAAGTTTCTTGGAAGAGTGAAAGCCGAGTCGCGAAACCACGATAGTGTTTAATTGATATCGCGACTTCGTGACTTGGGGCTACGAAGGTAAAGTTTCTTGGAAGAGTGAAAGCCGAGTCGCGAAACCCTGACAGTGTTTAATTGATATCGCGACTTCATGACTCGGGGCTACGAAGGTAAAGTTTCTTGGAAGAGTGATCACCAAGATGTGAAATCCCAACAGAACTTAACTAAGGTTTAAGGAACTTTACTCTCGACGCTAACCTGGGTAAGCTTTCGAGGTTGTTTTGCGACTTCGCACATCGGGGTTTGGAAACCGTGTGACTTGTAACTTCTGAAGTTCGATATTCCGAGGTATATAAAAGTGAAAAATATCATTTAACGGTAAGAAGGCAATGTCTTAGGAGTACGATGGCCATCGTCACTTCGTATATCAGGATTACTGAGGTTTTCAGTGGGTAAAGATCACGAAGTAAAAGTCAGTTTAAAGGTAACTTTTGATTTCAAAATTACACTTAAACCATTTGAAAAGGCGGCTTCAACAACTGGCACACGGTATACGATACATAACCTTTTCTTCTTTATAAACATGACCTAAACTTGAATAAAAATTATAATGGAAAGAAACAAGGATATTAATAGGTTTCATAATGTTCATACTGAACTTCATTAGTATCAATTTCCATTGTGATAACCACATCTTACCATGTATACTCTCTCTGTGTACTTCTATGTTTTTTTTTGTTTGTTTCTCCTTGATCCTTCATCTGAAATGTCCTATTCGACTGAGCCTTTATCTTACTGATCTCAACCATGCTTTGGCTTGCAACGAGCATACCATCAACAAATAACACGAGGATCGTGAATGTACTATTAAAAATATAGTCATACTTACCACTTGAAAAGTTTTGGCTCACCATGAAGGATTCAAGCCTCTTGTATAGTTGTCTCCGTACCATTAGGCCATGCAATGAATCCTCAAGCTTGCAAACAAATATTTTGTTGCAATTTTGAACAAACCCTTATGGTTGTTCCAAGCACACTATATCTCTATTAATGACAATTTTGTGGGCAATAGAATACCACACACTACATCCATTTACACCATCATCATAACTAGTAGAGATATAAAACAAGCAGAAATTCATAAACAAAGATTCTAAGTCTGGAAATGATTTACAACATACTAGTACCTGCAACTCTTTCTTGCTCATATGACCTTGTTTCTTCTGCAATAAACAAGAAGATACATCTATCACCTTAGATGCCACTTTAGTACTTCCTTCCAGCTTATAAAGATTATCAATCTTCATTTCCTTCATCAATACTAAAATTCCTTTCGACACTTTGAGTACATATCTTCGGGTGCATATCTTACACCCGTTAATTCTCTAACAATACCATCAAAAATTTTGATTCTAATGTTTCCAACCCCAACTGTTTTACAAGGAATACCATTTCCCATAAACAATACACCCTCATTAATAGATTGGTAAGATTTGAACCAATCTGTATGTGAGCACATGTGGTGGGAGGCACCGGAATCTAACTGCCATTCTTCATGACATTGTAAACTACTAGAAATGAATAAAACTTCATATGTCATACTTGAAGTTGTCGTAGCCAAATTTGCTTCCTTTGTAGAGTTCTCCTCAGATTCTTTTCTTTTCCAACAATCTTTCTTGAGATGCCCAGTTTTTCCATTGTACCATCATTTTGCTCTACCCTTTCTTCTTGTTGACTTAGTTCTTGAAGAATATCTCTAATTCTACTCTTTTTCTTTGGATCACCCTCTAACCACCATTGCCTTAGAAGTTTAGGTTTCTTGACTGGATTTCCTCCTCATCTTCTCAGCCAACAAAGCTCCCACAATAGAGCCATAATCTAAAACATCTGTCGAGTTAAAGCTAATAGAGGTGACTAAAGTATCCCAAGACTCAGGCAATGGAAAAAAATAGTGTAACAAACTTATCTTCATATTTGAGTTTAACTTCCATACTAGTCAACTGGAAAATAAGATTATTAAAAGTATTTAAATTGTCTGCAGTTTTTTTACCTTCTTTCATTTGCAAACTGTATAATTGCTTCTTCAAGTAAATTATGTTCATCAAGGTCTTCATCATATACAAACTTTCCATCTTGCTCCATAATCCTGCTGATGTATCCTCTCCTACAATATTAAAGATAACTTCATCTGCCAGACATAAATAAATGGTACTGAGTGCTCTTGCATCCAAATCTTCCCACTCCTCATTCATCATGGCTATTGGTTTCTTTGACTTGCCCACCAATGATTTTTACAAACCTTGTTGCACAAGAAGATCCTTCATCTTGAGCTTCCAAAGCTTGAAACTATTCTTGCTATTGAATATCTTGACTTCAAACTTCAAAATTTGAACCTTATCCATTTGATGTACCCCCCAAAATGCTCAACAACCAAATTAAAGTATAATTGAAGTGGGACACTCCCCAACAGAAGGATAATTTAACTGGGACACTCCCCCTCAATTATACACAGTGCATCTGGGATGCTCCCCCTCAGTTATACAGGGTGCATCCTTCTAGGAACGCTCCTCATTCCTTACACCATGAGCGTTTGGGTGTGAAAAAATTGACTTTCACAAGTTTTGGAGAAGGGACGCCTCTCCAATACTCCCTAGGGAGCATCTAGGTAAGAAAACATGGCTTAAACTCTTCCAACACTCAGATCGAATTTCCAAATGCAAATTTGAACTCACCTTGTTCTTGAATTCATGAAGATTTGCTCGAATTGCTTGGTGCACCTACTCTGATACCATTTGGTGTGCACAAGAAGCATAAATAAAACAGATTTAAATGGCAAAAGTTACAGAACAGAGACAATAACAATGACAAAAAATTTACGTGGTAAAGCCCTATATAGGGAAACATCCACGGGACAATGATATTACGTTTATTTATTGTTCAAGGGCGATATTACAACAACCACACCAGGCTTATCACTCACTGTTGGACAGGCAGTTTTGGCTATAATTTTGAGAAAAATCTAAGTACGAAGAAAGCATGCAGAAGGAAGGATTCACGCAGAGGGAAGGATTTGTGCAGAAGATAGAAAGGGTGTAGAAGGACGCGAAGGATGGAGACAATGCAAATACAAAAGGAATAAGCAAGTGAGCGGGAAAAGGAAGTGCAAACGACGATAGTGCAACTTTCTAAAAATATAAGGACACCAAAAAAGTTGTATAAAGAACAAGAAGTAGAAGGAGGAAAATAACCAGTTAACTGAAGATGGCTATGTCATGCATTGTATTGCGTTATTTTGGGAAAGATAAGAATAGAGATTGAAACCCTAGATTTTGGGGTATAAATATGTAACGAGATTGGGATATATATATATAT